>JAEMWC010001895.1:0-77500 GCA_016490735.1 Pachyseris speciosa | reverse complement strand
TATGCCGTCCATTGCATTATGGGGAATATTTCACCGCTTTCTACTATATACACTTCATTTCCAAATTATAATAATCTAATTTCTAATCTAATCTCAAATCTTTATTTTGACACTGTAAAAATTTATCTGGTGATTACAACATAAAATACAACTACAATATTTCCTAATAACAAAATACAGTATACGCACCTAAAAGTCTCTTCAGCAAAAATACTACTCAATTTACACTAAACTAGACCTGATCTATGGTGGCCCAGCATTATCATAGTAAAATATGTAAGTTTTGGGGAGAAAAGAGTAAAAAATGGAAAGAAATGACAAATATAAGCAATCAAAATCGAAAAAAAAAAAAAAAACGCGAGGAAAATAATATTGTAATAAAAATTAATAATATAAAGTAAAAAAATATTTGTTGACAAATTAAAAAGTAAAAAAAAAAAGAAAAGAAAGAAAAATAATTTAAGCACTAAAAATATTTTGAAAAAATATCCAAAAAAAAAAAGAAAGAAAAAAGAAAAAAAATCATTGTCAAAAAACAACATTGAAAATCAACATCGAAAATTAAGATTAAAAATCAACATTGAAAATCAACATTGAAATCGACATAGAAAAAAAACCAATGTTATTTCCACGTGGCCTGTCGTTATCATAGACCAGGATGCTTTGCACGCATATTTCCCGCCTTCCTTGGGCTTCTGTGGTCTGACCCCAAATGAGGACATGTATGCCCTGTTTTTTGTATGAAGTGTGAAGATTGAACACTTCAGCTGATGCTTCCCTTCTTCTGGCGGATTTCGAAAACTTACATATTTTACTATGATAATGCTGGGCCACAACGTGGCCTGTCGTTATCATAGAGCAGCATGCTTTGCACGCATATTTAATATATATTTCATCCATTTGAGAGGTGATTAGAAGCTCCTGATGGGCCTTTGTTGGACACCAGCACATCGCACGAGCCCACTGGATAGCCAAAGTGTTCCGCGCAAGCAATCTTCAAGTTTTCAAGCGTTAAATCATCGCTGGAAAACTCGACGAATTCTCTCGGTTGTACCGGGCGAAACGTTTGCTAGTTGTTAGGTTCTGCTGTCAACCTTTGCACGATGATGTCGCTTGCAGCCATTCCTTTAGCACCTTTGTGAGGTCGTGTTGCTTGCTGTGTTCTTTTGTTTGACATTTTTTCTTGAAGGGGCTTCCAAACTTGGTTCATTTTTGGGGGCATGGTGGATCAAAGACCTATAACTTTCCAACAGCACCCCTAATGGATCGAAATCCACCAGAAGAAGGAAAGCGTCAGCTGAAGTGTTCAAACTTCACACTTCATAAAAACAACAGGACATGTCCTCATTTGAGGTCAGACCACAGGAGCCCAAAAAAGGTCAAATACGCGTGCCAGTGCAGAGCATCCTGGTCTATGATAACAACAGGCCACGTGGAAATAACGTTTTTTTTTTTCCTTTTTTTTTGTTGTCGATTTCCAATGTTGATTTTCAATGTTGATTTTTAATGTTGATTTTCGATGTTGATTTTCAATGTTGTTTTTTGACAATGATTTTTCTTTTTTTTTTTCCTTTTTTTTTTGGATTATATTTTTTCCAAATTTTTTTAGTGCTTAAATTATTTTTCTTTATTTTCTTTTTCCTTTTTAATTTGTCAACAGATATTTTTTTACTTTATATTATTAAATTTTATTGCAATTATTTTTTCTCGCTTTTTTTTTCTATTTTGATTGCTTATATTTTTCGTTTCTTTCCATTTTTTATTCTTTTCTCCCCCAAAACTTACATATTTTACTATGATAATGCTGGGCCACCATACTGATCTCCATGAATGCCGTGTATATATCTTAATTAACTAAAATGAAGGTTTAATAATTGCTTTAAAAGATCTCAAGATTTCACTTGTCTTATATTGCAGGGTAGACTGTTCCAAAGACTTGCACCTTTACAGCTAAAGCTGTTTTTTAGGTAGTTGGTTCTGGGAAAGGGGACACTTAAATTTGTAGAGTCCCTTAAGACATATCCTGATGCACCCTGCTCAGTGAACATAGAGGTTAAGTATTCAGGAGCCAGATCATTAAGAGCTTTGAACACCATTAAAGCTACTTGAAATCAGGTCTTTCCATCCAAGTCATTGTAACAAGTACTCAGCATCAGCATCATAGGAAGGGGAAGTTAAAATGCGAGCAGCACGATTCTGAAGCTTTTGTAATTTTTTGGAGAACGTTTTGCCGCAATTCCCCCGTACAATACTTTAACTAGTACCACATTTGCTACAAAAGCCAGTAACAGATCAAGAAATTATTTATTAGAATAACCACATGACATGACTTGTCCACAGTTTATATGCTAGCATCTTTATACAAGTTTATGCGCCTTTGACTGGAAACGGCACGTTCAGCGTGGAGGCTATGCTACTTTTTTTAAGCAAAAAGGGAACAATTTT
The DNA here is from genome assembly GCA_016490735.1 of Pachyseris speciosa. NCBI lineage: Eukaryota > Metazoa > Cnidaria > Anthozoa > Scleractinia > Pachyseridae > Pachyseris > Pachyseris speciosa. The sequence goes on along the minus strand of JAEMWC010001895.1, from coordinate 75,055 downwards.
AAGGTTAATGTCCTTCGGTCATGGGATACTCAACGTGCCTCAGACCATGCCAGAGAGTTAGCATAACAAATTAATAAGTTATGTGTTAACGTATTATATGTCCGGCTTTTAATTTTGCCGTAAGAAAAGTAAACAAATTATTCTATGATTTTTACCGCGAATTTCGTTCTGTGCATTTTAAAATGGATTCAACTAGGTAAATTGTGGCATTTAAAGCGAAGATTTTGCGAGCATTAAGGTTAAACTTTGATCCCACGCAAGCAACAGCACCAATTGCTCCGGTGTAGTATTCTAAATAAAGATCACTTGCCTGTCCGCCAGAGAATGGAACTCCTATTAAAAACAACTCTTTCTGTTCTCCAAAGTGACAATATCGGACAAGCTGAGAAGGAGCTCTTAACCAATGCAGTAATCTTGAAGATTTCATCATTACTTCGCAGTTGCTGTTTTTTTTCTCTCACTGTCACTGTAGTGTTATCACGCGGGTTCTGGCTCTTTCGTCTCGTTCCAATCTTCCTCGTTCGTTTTCCACTGATTGACACTGGATTCTCCTCTGATCATTGGTTCTTTCTAGAGGAGTGGCGAAGGCGGGGCACAGGAACCATGGTTGTTTACCATTTACACGGGAAAACCGGTTGGTCGACGGTTGCAGTAAATGGTACGCATCACATACCGAAATGAAAATTTCCACGGAACGTGCGTGTTCCATTTACACAGACATTTCCAACGGTCAGGTTTACAGAACGATCCAAGCCGAAAGCCCTGGAACTGGTAGAAATGAGCAAATGGAACGCACATTTCCATTTGGAAATTCCATTTGGGAATTTTGGACTACCTTTCAAGAAATTCCGTTTTCCCCGGAAATTTTCCATTTGGGAAGACCAAAATAGGCTTTCCATTTACATCCCAACCGAAATTTCCGGATTTTTTTGGTAAATGGTAAACAACCCATCTTTCCGGTGGAAACCAGGGGAGAGGAGGAAAATTGTTTCGCTCAACCCTCCCTACCGGTGAAAGACCCCAGTTTTTCTCTTCTTGGACGAGCAATCCAAAATACACGGTTACAAAGCTACTCGTACAAGAGGGCAGTCTGTGGTTTCATACAGGATGTGTTAGCTGATAAATTAAAATCTTACGGGCTGCTTTCATTGTTAAGATCGGGTCTAAATATGGGTTTGAAATCTTCCACACTTTTACAAGAAGAGGATATAGAAGAACTACAAAAGGAAACTGGTTGTAAGTTGATCACGAGATAAAGTTACCAGCTGTACATGTACTTGTAATCAGGGCGTACCCTAATCGATCGAAAATGTAATCGATTAATCGATAATACTCGATAATACTCGATATTTGTCGATTGATTAGTCGATTTAATCGATTGAAATCGATAATCACAATTTTTTTGTCACATCGGTGGAAATCGAAAATCAAACGCGATCTGATCTTATCATAACACTGCATAACACTTACCTTCAAGCTTACCTTCGAATCCGCTTTGTTGATAAAGATGATGTTACTTTCTCCAATGGTAGCGACTTTTCTTGTTTTTTTTTTCACCAGGATCACCACTGTAAAGCTGTTTAAAGCAATATTTCAGCAGATTTCAGCCCAGCAGTCCTATGGTGCTGTGTACTGTGTACTCGATATTTGCTGTACTTAAGATTATTGAATAACGATAACTAACAAACAAATAAAAGGAAAACTTTTACGCGCCCTTGTACTCTAGAATTGTCAGAATCGCAGTAACTATCCGGAGTCACAAGTGTAAAAACTGGCAAACAGTCGTCCGTTCTCCAAGAATTTAGAAGGGTAATTTTCGAGTGCTTATGGGGAGGCACACATGGTGGCTTACGCAGTGCGGAGTGCTTTTTGAAAGGGAATCTTCGTCCATTTACTTTTCGATATTTGTCGAACAAATTGATAAAATCGATAGCTAATTACAGAAATCGATCAAAATCGATAGTCACAAAGACGCGAGTGATCGATTTCTATTGATTTCCAATATTAATTGATTAATTAGTATCGATTACGATCGATTACAATCGATTTCAATCAAGTATCAAAAATATCGATTAGGTACGCCCTGTTGTTAGTTAATGCCTCGATCGAGTTGACTTTCTATTTCGTTTGTTTATGATGTTACTGTCTCTAAAGGGTCTTTCAATTAGCCATCTTTACTTTTCTCACAGTTTCCCCAAATCAAATAAGAAGACTTTACTGCCGATTTTCAAGTCTTGACAAAACCACCAAGGGTACACTGAGGTTTGTTATTAATTTAAGAGTTGGGAGAATTTCTAGCTTAATTATTAACTTAACATAAACATTTTCAGGGTCATTCTTCTCAGATAACTGCAAAAAAAAACATAAAGACTGTCTTTTTCTCGACAAACTTTAGTTTTGAAATTAGGGCTGTTTATGGTCAGCTCAAAGTCCAAATTATAGGAAATGAATAGTAATCAGTGGTGGGGTGGGGCCCTGGGGGGGGGGGGGGGGTATTCCCTTATATTGGCTATATAGGTATGTGCGGCCCCAAAGGGTATGGTTTTTTAGCCGTTTTGGTCTGAAATAGGGTATTGATTTTGACCATTTTGGTCTGAAATAGGGTATGGTTTGTGCACTCGTCTTGAAATCAGTATGTTTTTTTAGAAGAAGCTACTTTTTCATCTTAAGGCAATAAGACCATCAACAAAAGCCCTTCTTTTTTGTCTTTTAATTATTCTTACGCCAACCGTGTACGTGAAATAGGTCTGAAATAGCGTATTGAATTTTTGGTCAGGTCTGAAATAGGGTAGGGAAAATCACAGAGTTTGGTCTGAAATAGGATAAGGGTTTCAGGAAGCGGGTCGCACACCCCCACCCAATTTTTCTGGGAGTACCCCCTTTTATCCAATGCTTCTTAGCTCTTTAAATTTTTGTCAGTGAGGGAGAAATCATGCAACTTTTAATGCTGCAATGCAGTAGTAAGACCTTTTTGCATTTTTTTTAACTTTTGACATTGGCTATGTAATGAGGATCTGTCAATGCTACTGGAAGGAGCACCTTAAAGTGGTATGGTTATGACAGTTAAGATGAATTTGAAGTCTGTGTGTCTGTTTTGTTGTGCTCTGGTTAAACTTAAACATATTACTGTATTGATCTAGGAGGTGAGGGGCTCAGTATTCATTATCTACTAGTTTAAATTTTATGGCGTAGGACATGATAAGCTTGGTTGGTTGACCAGTTTTCTTTCCATAACTTACCCCTTTGTTTGCCTGACAGCCGAGAAGATTTTATTTGTATACCAGAGCTGGCCATCAACCCTATTGGTGAAAGAATCATAGATGCCTTTTTCATGAATGAGGACAGCCAGTAAGTTAAACTGTTGGTATTATATTTAACAATGAGATTGTGAGCTTGAGATATCTATCGCATGATAGCTGATAAGGGCACTGAATGCTAGTAGATTTATACTAAAACAGAATAGATAGCTTCTGGAATTTCTGCCCCAAATAACCAACATTAGAATTAATTTGGATTTGTTCACAGATTTATTGGATTATATACAATATTATAATAATAAATTAGTGATTAAAATTAATGTGGATAAATCTTTGTATCACACTTTTAACCTGCCAGTTATTAACAGCCTTCAAGAAGTCTTAAACAAATGTATAAGGCTGTTGACCAAGGGCCATGTTATTCATGGCAGCTGAAAAATCAAATCCACTTTACGAAATCGCTTTGCAAAAACGCTTTATGTTTTCATTGCTTGTTTTATTGCTGTGTGGGTACTTGAGCCAGAGTATTAGCTATGCCATGCTGATGAGGCCTAACAAGGCCGAAACAGCTGTTCATGGCTGCTACATGTAGCTGCAAGATCTGCAAATAATGTATCAGCAATGTCTTTACTTTTTTATTGAACTTTATTTACCAGGGAGAGAGGTGAAGAAACATGCAATTTCAGGCAGTTTGTAAGAACCTTAGCTCACTTCAGACCATTTGATACATCAACGGAAAATCCACTTAACACCAGAGACAAGAAGCTGCAATGTAAGTATTTTTAAGTACCTTCCTTTGCTCTTCTGTTGATCAAAGAATGCATATGGGTGAATCAAAACAGCTTTGGAAAGACCAGCCGGACCCTTGATCAATCAGGGCATTCACATCTCTATAATCATCTGAGTAATTATTCTGAAATTCTGATATCTGTCAATTTGCAGTCGCCTTTAAAATCTATGATTTGGACAATGATGGGTATATATCCAAGGATGACTTGATGCAGGTATGATTCTTAAGAAAATAATTAATATGAATTTTTGTTACTTGTAGTTATCTGTGACACAGCATTTTCCAGTAGTTTTAGCCCTGTTATCCTCAATATCACATGCTTATTCTCCTCACTGTTCTTTGTAATTTAAGGCTTTTCCGCAAAAGGTGCTTACATTGTTTTTTGTCCTTAAAACCCAAATCTCTCTGAACCCACTTGACTTCGGCAAACAGACTGGAAATGGTGTCAGAAATGAAATTCTGCACTCAGGGCTGTCATTAAGGTTTTCAGAAGATGTTTCTCAGAGAAAGTAGCCGGTCAAATATCGAGCAGTTCTTCCTATAGCTGTTATGTTTTACTCATTTTCATGACTGACAGTAGCTGGCTGATTTTACTATAGTAGCCAGAAGCTGGTTGCTGGCTTCTAATGACAGCCCTGGCACTTATGTTATGATTTGAAGACTGGGATATGAAGGATCAGTTTATGACTTCTGCTTAAAACTCAAGAATTAGTATTGTAATTTTTTCATTTACATCCAAATCCTGGATGTACATGTATTCAGTTGTTGGGAGAAATTTGATGCTGGTCACAATCATGGACAAGAGTGTACAAAGCTGAGAACAAATATTTTCTGATCATTGTTAACAGGTCCTCCATATGATGGTAGGAATGAATATAAGTGATGAACAGCTTGGCGGCATTGCTGATCGTGCTATAAGTGATGCTGATATTGACAAAGATGGAGTCATCTCATTTGATGAATTGAAAAGAGTAAGTAAAAACAGGGTTGCCAGTGTCCGTAAAAAATCAGGGAAAAACAGATTTTTTTGTATGTCAGTGAAAAGTCAGGAAATTTTATATCAAATCACTGGGGACTTAATTATAAATTGTACTTGAAAGTCAGTGGTAGGTCAGGGAATTTTACTTATGTCTAGCCATTAGGCTTGGGAAGGAGATTCGTTGTTAGTAAAGGTAATGTCGGTCCAAAACGTTCCTGCAAAGGAATTGATTTCTGGGGCTTATTTGCTGCCTTTCTTACCCCAGGATTTCTCCTAGGTGGGTAGTGAAAATTAGTTTGTGGTCAGTTAAAAGTCGGACAAATGTCAGGGAATTTTTCTATCTTAAAGAGTGGCGACCCCACAAAATTTCTTTGCAGCTGTTTGTGTCAAAGTATATCACTAATTTTATCACCAATAAAACATGACTACTCTTTGAGAGACATCTTGAACCTTTTGAATCATTTTTGGTTTGCAAGAAGCTGTTAAGTCTAACTATTAAAAAGAGAAACGTGCTAACTTTTAACAAGTGACTGACATGCCTTCCATAAGGATTGTGTGCCCAACCATTGAAACTAAATTTGAAATTTCACATAAATTATGATGGAACTGCCAACAACTCCCATTAACTACAGTTGGTAATTAATTTTAGTGGCTAACAAACCACCCAATATTTATGGTAGTGCTCTGACCATCATTCAGATGCCTTTTTTGTCAGGAGTTGTTGATACGTTCATTTGGAATATCTAGCTATTCTCTGTTCTTCTTATCTAGATTGGCTGCTCTTTTCAGAAGAACAAAGAGGACTTAATTTTATTTTGCTTTTCTCTCTAGGTGCTGGAGAATGTGGATATGAATTCGAAAATGAGCATTAGATTTCTAGCTTGAATTCCAAAATTCAGTTGTTCCTAGGGTGACTCAGATGTCAAATTTGACTTTTTTAGGGTGTAAATTACAAAATTATAAGTTTGGTTTAGTTTGAAGTTATTTCAATTGAACATAGGGCAATTTTTTGTTGCAATTCTGTAAGGTGTTTTGGTTCTCTTGATCTTACTTGCCCTTTATCAGATGTCAGTCATGCTATACAGTAAATCCAGTCACACACCCAAACACCAAATGGCTAGAAGTGTTGCGAATTCCAAGTGATAAAATTACTGTTAGTAGTATATTTATTTTTCTAAGATGTGTCATTATTAAGACTGCAGGATCAGTTTTGACCTTACAACCAGTCTTTTACTGCACCTTTCAAACTATACCATGCTGATTTGAAGCCTTATCCTGTGGTAACGTTTTTTGGTGCCATCAGTAAATATCTATGTTCACAACAGAAAGCTCTTTGGTTTCATGTTTTAGATTAGATTAGAAGAAATGAAAAAATAATTGCTTTGAAAATTAATTAAATGAGTTGTTTTCTTTGGACCAAAGTATATTTGGTGACTTTTTGACTACTGTTTCCATTTTGTTATATCCGCCATTGTTAGATGTATTTTGTCTATGTATATTGTAATGAATGACAACCTGCATTCTCATGCATTATATAACACAGTCAATTGTAAAATTAGTCATTGTGATTGAGACAATAAAATAGAATATTGTTGCACAAGAGCACTGGTAAAGTTATCCTGTAATGGACTTAGTAGTGATGCTAGGTGTCTTCTAGTGGACTGCAGTTGAACCTCTATTATCTAGACTACTCGACAATCATCCAGACTTTCTCCTCTGGTCCCAGATTTTGTCACAAATAATAACAAGGTATGATGAAGATCCCTAGATACAATCATTATGACTTATTTTTAATTTAGGCGTTGAAACAGCATTTGAAACAGGTTAGTTTTCCTTCCAAAGAGTGAACATGCAAAGTATTTGCACGAAGTCTGTTTACATGATACAGAACACTGTCACATTAAATTTCCTAATTGATTCAGTTTGAAGTATTTTGTCTCATTAATTACGGTTCATCTGTAGCACCCCATCCAAGGAGGACTACTGAGTAACACCACAGGTAGCCCAAGCTCGATATATGAGCATCTGTACTCATCTGGATTCTGGGTTGATTAAATTAAGAGCCATTTACAAATGTACTATAGGTGGTTTTTGGTCCCTCGTCTTGATTAAGAGCCATTTAGGTGGTTTTTGGTCCCTCTTCCACCTAAATGGCTCTTAATCGACCCAGAATCCATACCAGAGATAAAGAAACACAAGACTGAAGCAAGGTAAGCTATGTTTTATTTGAGATAGTAAATATTTTTTTTGAATTTTGAGAAAAACCATTTTCCCCATACAAATCCTTATATTTCGTCTCTTGCATAATATAGTACAGTACCGACACTCATATATCGAACTTGGGCTACCTGTGTTAACACCCATAAGTCATTCTCTATTAATAGCAAATTAGCAGCCAGAACCATTTCAACCCACATCATTAATTTTTTTCTTTGATTTGGTTCAGAGCTCCTGCTCAACATGTTTTCAACCATTTTGTGTGACATGTACAGTAGTTGTGCCATTGGCTATCCATGTTTCTTAGCAAACAGATGCCATTTGGCCTTAAGTGTGCAGGGTTTTCCTTAAATCAACTTGTCGACTTGAGCAGAACAGGTAAAGATTATGGGTGCACCAGCAAAAATTATTGCTGAACAGTGCTTCTTTGGCGAGCAGCTGCCGGTGACTGAGCTGTCACAGGCGGCAAAAATTGCCGGTCGCCGGCCAAAAGGGAAAACCCTGGGTGTGTACCCTGGTAACTTACAGATGACATCAAGACCTGCTAAGAACAAAGTGTGCCACAATGAGTAGTGTAACAGAAGCACTTACCACACTTTGACATCCTCTATGTGATGTTAGAGTACACACGTACTGCGAAATGGAATCTATATTGTATACCGTCAGTTTTTACTTTCTTTGGCTCATGGCGTCATTTTGTATGTCTACTCCTCTACGCTCAATTACCAGCAACAGTTTGGGAAATGAGTCAGAGCAAAATCCTGGCTAAAACTCCTCTAACTGAAAACCAGTCAAAATGCAAGCTTTGCACTGTCCATTGTGTAAACACTTTCCATTTACTAGATTAACTTTTACCGCATAGTTTTAGTAAACAAAATTTGTGTTACCGCAGCATTCATGATTTGTTCTTGAAATTGAGTGAATACCCATCCTGTCAGTCTACTGTTCTACAGAACACACTGTTGACTGTGATACTTTGCAGCTTTGAAGAGTTTGCACAGTTAATGGGACTGAGGGAACTGACAACTTTCAAGCCATAGACTACATATATCTGTAGCAACGTTATTGGGAACAAAATAAAATTGCAACCAGATATTTATTGTGGTCAGTGTTTTAAAAGGAAGTTACTTCAGAACTTCTTTCTACATCAGTGTTTTACTATAAATTACACAATTATAATTATTCCTTAAGAAATTCTTAAACAGACATTGTAGATATTTAAACCTATCGTGAGGATGATTTTCCTTCATTTTACTATTATTGTTAACCTTCATTTTGTAATTTACAATTTTTTCAAATACAAATTTTCATGATATATGCATTTTCTTTCTATTTACAAGTACAAAGGGGATCCATTTTGAAATGAAGAAATATAATAATTCCACACTACCATTCCGCTTCAGAAAGGGCATCTCATTTGTTTGAATAGAATGCCTTGATTCCCTGTTTCACAAAACACTCGGTCTTTCACAGTAGTATGAAATCTGGCAATTTTGCTGGTTACCAAAACAGGGAATAAAGTATCCCAGGATACCACAGTGCTACATGCACACATTGCTGCACTGCTTTCCCGATGACAAAGCTTTAAAGTTGTCAAAACAATTTTTATCGTTTCTAATTTAAAAACCTTTCTGTTTGCTTCCACTTCAACCGGCCAAGCAGATCTCAGAAATGCAGGAGACAGAGTTGCCACAGAAGAGGTGGGGGTGGGGAAACTTCCATATAAAACTGAAAGAGCTGATCGTCAAAAATTTTGAAAAAAGCCTCTTGCCTAAAGTATCAGCAACCCATTTTGTGGCATGGCTCAAATTCATTACCCAAGGAAGTACCAGTTCTGATCAAGTGATCATCTTTTCCTTCATATGTTTTAGCCTTGTACCCTAAAAGGTACCAAGAAAATCAGATTTTTAACACCGAAAGTCGGGGTTCTTGTTATGTTTTTGAATAGGAGGTAACTGAATGCCATGTTGATTTCTCAAGGAATGATAGGAGTTTGAAGAATGGGAAGTGCTCAAACAGTGTGTTTTCTTCAAATGATCATGGGATGACGCATTTTTGAAGCAATAACATTGGATGATAGGTATATTCATAATATTCGAAAGAAATATCCTTTCAACAAGCGGCAGTTTGTTTTTGAAAATATGTAATAACTTTGAACGGAAGAATGTTTGTCAGTAAATATTTCACTAAAAAAGCCAGTAACATTCTTGTGAACAGCCAGTAAAAATAGCAGGTTACCGCCTCTTGACAAGAACCCTTTAAGGCCTATACCAAATGTTGTGCTACTGCTGTGCCAAACTCAAATGAATTTGACCCGGCAGTGGCACAACTATAGCACCGCACTGGTCCAATGGCGAATTTAATTCAGTCATAAAAATTCAAAATGCAACAAAAAACTAAAACAAACTAAATTAACTTACAACACATTAACCTAATTTGTGAATTCAGTTTGGCACAACAAGAGCACACCATTTGAAACCAAGTCGCACTTCTGCTGTGCAGCACAACAAGGCCTGCCATGCTAAATAGTTGTGCCGAACTTATTTCAACCTGCTGAACTGAACGATTTCAAACGTCGTGCTACAGTGTGCTTCAGTCAAATTTTTAAATTGAATTTAGAACTTTTGGCATGGCAATAGTGTGACATTTGGAATGGGCTGAAGTTTTACCAAATCAAGTCCAACTAAACTGTAAACAAGTATTGCAGCATGCATTGGATCTAGTGAGTCCTGAGAAATGCAAGCCCTAGTCATTTGCTTTTCTAATCTGCACAATTGATACATTATTTTTTCATTCCTTCACATGAGTGATCTGCAGAGAAGAGTGCAACTGTTTGCAGTCTCCATAGTGTGATCACCCTGGTAACTTTTCACTCTTTTGATCTTGACATGACTGAGCACTTGAAAGAGAAGCTAACAGAAGTCAAAACTATTAAATCAAAATCTTTCCAGTTTGTGACAGGATTAATAATTCATTAATCAGTGCTTTTTGTCCTTAAAAAATCTTATATACACCACAGCAGCTAAGATGGCCAACTCCACCAAGATTATGCACAGCAAGATCAGCTTGTTTGTTGCAATTCTGGAATGAAAGAGGAAAGAATGAGAGTTGTGATCCTGTGAATTTTTATTTTAATTAATTATTTAAGAGCATTGCCATATAAGAATAACAAAATAAGGCGAACAAGTAGCTTTAGATAAACAATTAACTTAGTACCAAACAAATACAATAAACAGAGCAAAACACAATTTGATGCAAGAATAACAGTTTAATATAGATACGACAGGATAACTACAACAGTGGGTAGCCAAGTACTGTGGGCCCAATTTGCTTTAGATAAACAATTAACTTAGTACCAAACAAGTACTAACAATAAACAGAGTAAAACACAATTTGATGCAAGAATAACAGTTTAATATAGATACGAAAGGATAACTACAACAGTGGGTAGCCAAGTACTGTGGGCCCAATTTGCTTTAGATAAACAATTAACTTAGTACCAAACAAATACTAACAATAAACAGAGCAAAACACAATTTGATGCAAGAATAACAGTTTAATATAGATACGACAGGATAACTACAACAGTGGGTAGCCAAGTACTGTGGGCCCAATTTGTAAAACAAAAAAATTAAAAAGCTAATTAATATAGACAGACTTAATTATTGGCAATGTGTTACAGGATGAGCAAGACTGGGAAAAGTTGCATCTAAAGCATTTTGTTTTAAAGGCACAGGGGTTATCACAGTCATAGTCATCTGAGGCAGTGAAATAGTATTTTAACACCGCAGATTTACAGAAGACAGGTTGCCCATGTTCAAATTCAGTTTGTTGGCTGAAGTGTTCCATACTCTAGAAGAACTGAGAAGGAAGGATTTCTTAATCCAACATCCCTAACAATGAATAAATCTTGACAGTACTCTATTTTTCTCAGGTATTACAGCTTACAGGGGAGTCACAAAGTCCTTAATAGTAATTGATGCCTTTTTTCAGTCTGTTTAACTAAGAACCTTATTATCCTAACTTTAAAATTAAACACCAAAAACATTTTCAAAAGGGAAAATTAATGCTTGAGTTAACTTTTAGTAGTGCTGAACAACTAAGGAGATCCCATAATACAATCGTGTGAACAGAAGGAAGGGATGGGGAGGTAAAACACTAACAAGTCCTAGTCATTATTACCTAATGGCCATGCTGTTCAATATTCTCTTGCTTTTGCCCAGACCTTGATCAACATCTTGGAGCTGTTGTAGACAACATAAAAAATCAGAAATTTACACATGGAAAAAAGAAATGTAAAAACGATCGTGAAAGTAGCAGATGAATAATGGTTTGAAAAAATAAAACAACACTTTTAAGTTTAAAACAAGACATGTTTCGACATACTAGTCTTATGCCATCTTCAGTTGCAAATGTTTGTTACAATTTGAATTTTAACTGTATACAGAGTTTCATATTACAAAGATTAACTATTATTTGAATAATAATGACAACAAGTATAAAACATGAGGCATTCGACTACAAAACTTACTAAATAGAAAGGGTTAATCCAACATGTTGTAACTGTTGGTTTAAAACAGGCCTCTCCCATTTAATATGCAGAGCCTCTAACTTTAATTTGCAACTTAGAGGTTGCAGTTTAAATTGTAACGAACATTTGCAACTGAAGATGGCATAAGTATGTCAAAATATGTCGTTTTAAACTTAAAAGTGTTGTTTTATTTTTTCAAATGTAAAAACATTCAAAGAACGTCCAAGTTAAATGCTCTTCATTACCCTATCTCTTGTTCTGATGAGTGACTCCCTTTGGTCCCCTAACTCGTCAATTATTTCACCACCAATTTGTTCTGCAAAATTATGACAAACATAATTATAGTAAGCCTTATTCCAAGCCAAGGTTATAAGGCACACAACTTACATAGATACATGTATTAACATGAAAAATGGATGTGCCGCTTTTTATGTGGGATAATGTAAGTATACCAAGTTATAAATCATGTTAGATTTAAGTCTTTTTTTCTCCTGTGCAACAAAATGCACAATAGGAACCACGCAGCAGTGTTTTCATTGGCCAACGCACAATAGAAGGCATGTGGCCGTGTTTTTGTTGGCCAATGCACAATAGAAGGCACGTGGTGGTGTTTCATCATAGTCCAAAGTGCAAAGCATTGCATCATTATTGTACCATCAAAAGCCTTGAGAAACGCGACTCATAAATATCTTTCTGTTCAACCTTTGTGGTGGGCTGTCTTGCTTGAATTATTGAGAATGTTGCTATATCTTTGTAAAGTTGTGAAGAATTTAATCCAGTAGAGTTTGTCCATGTGAAAAGGTTTGCCAAATTTAAGGAAAAGGTTGAAGCCCCACACATGCTAGAATGCCGTGACAGTTCTATATTTAGAAAAATCACAAAGTTGTTTATGATTGGGAAGATATCACAACTCGATCACTGTGACAGTTCTATATTTAGAAAAATTGCAAATTTGCTTTAAGTTGATTATGTACGTGTCTGAACAAAAAGGCATATATGAACAAAAAGGCCTTGTGCAAACCCAAAAGCAAAGCATTAGCTGGATATTTTTCAAGAATCAGAAAGTGTGCGTCCAACTTCTGCATCACAAAGGTATCCCGAGTAAGTGCTCATAGAGTGTCTTGTTTGTTCAAAACTGAAAGCCAACAACAGTCAGCCTTGAGCTTGAGTTGACGGCCAGAATGTAACAAACTTGCCAGTTTCAACAGCAACTTTAGTTGATCTTGCAATGCTTTCTGATGCTCTGTTCAGAGTTTCTGTTCCATGCATCACCTTGTTTCTCTGTGCAGCCTGACAAAAAAATGATTATGCACCATGGTTGGTAGCAGCCATACAAAACCTTGTGCCTAGTGTAATTACATTTTTTTTAATTACATCAACACCCATCCTGGTAAAGATCCTATGCTTCAACAGGTGCCAAGTATTAAGTGTTCAAAACCTGCGTTCCAGTAAAGTTGAGCCAAACAGTTCATACAGTCAAACCTCAATTATCCGGACTCAACAGGACTGTAATGAATAGTTCGGATAATCGAGAGTCTGGATAATAAAAAACATGAATATTAATGAGATAAACATGAATTAATTAGGAAACCAAAACTTCACTTTGCAACAAAACAAGTCTCAGCCAATCAGAACTCAATTGAATACACTGTACTTACAATGCGTACCAGCGCTTAGAAATTCGATGTTTGAAAGAAAAACAAAGTCGTTTTAAACACACTTTCAATGCCTAAATTAAAATGAATTCAAAAGAACAGCATTTTACTTTTAGGAATCTCCATCATGCCTTATTAATATTCATGAAAATAATGGGACCAGAAGAAATATAGTCCAGATAATCTAAAAGTCCAGATAATCAAGGTTCAACTGTAATGGTTTTCTTGATTGCAGCAATTTAACCATAATAGCAATCACAATTCCAATAAAATTATCAAAAACCCACACGGCCCCACAAGCTTGCAGCTTTAAATCTTTACCGTGTATAAATAAAGTTTCTTTACCTTTTACCTTTAAACAAATGATCACCATGATCACTGTAAGTAAAATTTTTGATAGCCATTGATTCAGGTTAACTTTGATTTAACCTTGGCTAAATCTCAATTTCCATTGTTTCCTAACATTAATTATACTTAATAAGGGTTAGGAAACAAAGGGAACTGAGATTCAAACTGGGTTGAAAAATGTTAAATTAATATCAAATTTGACCTGTAACATTGACACAGACTTAAATTTCACTGCTTAATGCTGGAAAGCAGCAGAAAGAAATGAATTCATTTCAGCTTACCATGGGATCTGTATCAAAAAGTTCATCTCGTCCAAATGATACATTGACTTGCCCACTGGGTTTTCCCTGATATTAAAGAAAATGACAGGAATTTTAAGGCTTTTTTCTGAAATTCTTCATTAACCCCAAAACCAGCCATGCAGAACCATGTCCCTTGTACCGCTTGTGACATCATCAGTTTTAATGCCCGTGGATAACTTTTACATGTGGCATGTGTAGAGGGAAGAGATCTTTCAAACCATACCCAAATAAGCACCATTCCGTCAAACAGGCCGGAGAAAATGCTAAAAAACCAAGTGACGTGGAGCCGAAAATTTGAATGAAAATCTTGTTCCACAACCCACCTGCACTTCCTTCCACCTAATCCTGTGATCCTAAAAGTTTTCCACAAATCTTTTCCCACCAAAAGAAAGCCCACGAAATGCCCAGCAAGAGAAAAAGAAAGTGAGGGGGAGGAGAGAAAGCGAAAGGTAGAAGGAGAAAAAAACTATATCTCTAAATTTTGTTTTCTGTGCATGCCTGATCTTGGAAAGCTAATACCAAGCATCAGGAACAGAAGGGTGTGATCATGAACTCCACCAGCAAACAGAGTTTTGGGCAGTTTTGGTTCTTTTTGGCTAGAATCTGGCCAGAAAAAGGCTTGACAGGCTTCAAAAGGTGTTTTTCGGCAAAATGCTCAGGAGTCAATGGGTTAAGTAAGTGATAAAACAAAAGTATATGATTGTGAAATGCGTTTACCTGAAATCAACCCAGTACAAGTAATCTGCACGGGTGATTTGAAATTTGCAATGAAACTTAATACCAAAATTGCCACAACAGCTGCATAAAAAGTCCCTCATGCAAACAGTATTTAAGCTTACCAAATCTCTCCTGAGCTGATCAAAATCTCGTCTGTATCCACGTATTTTAGACATCATGGAATTTCTGTAAGCCCCTGGAGCAGAACCAGCTTCTTCTTCCATCTCCTCGATCTAGGCAGAATAATTATATAATTTAGGGTTTTATTAGAAGGTGGAACCTGGATACTGGCACCCTTGCATCTTGAGCACAGTGCCCACCTTTGCCAAATGTTAAGAAATTGAAAAGGGCAGCGCAAACAAATATCATGGATGCCCTCCTATTTTGAGTCATATACCCTCCTATTTCTACAATGAAGGAAAACCTCTGATATTTCCTTTTGTGATAAAAAAATTCCCCTTATAAATATAGAGCTCAAAGGTTAGGAGAGAATTAAGGAAGAATGTGAATAGGCAGGGTTCTTAGCTTACAGCTTACAGGTTTCACACCAGTAAGAAATGTAAAATGGACTCGGAATAGAATCAAGACAACCATCAAGGGTGTGAAAATCTTCAAATAATTGAAGGGCTCGGAGCATAACCAACCTATGTCAAATTTTAGGTCGCTTTTCGATTTTGCTCAGATTTGTCCAAATTTCAGCATGTGAACTGCAATTCGATTGAAAAGCATTGCCTGTTTTTTTTCCTGATTATTTTTTCGTTTTGGAGGTATGTGTGTAAAAAATGTGTTTTTCCTTGCATACACAAATAAACCAACCTTCTACAAGAGTGGTTTGCAAATTGCATTATATCTTCTTCCAATCAAATTGCAGTTCACACGGAAAAATTCAGACAAATCTGAGCAAAATCGAAAAACGACCTAAAATTCGACATAGGTTGGTTATGCTCTGATCTCTTCAATTATGAACACTATGGTTGGTCAAATCGCACTTGCATTACATCTCAACATATGCATGCACCCTATGTCATGCATGTGCATTGTGGAATTTATTTATTTATTTATTTAATATTTACAGATTCAGAGCAGAGCACAAGGCGCATAAAACAAAAGGACACTAGGTCCCCTGCAAGGTTTTAGTGCCTGACCCCACCCCCAACTAAAATAGGAAACCCTCCCTGTAGGAATTATGATGCATGCAGGCTACGTCACAAGTGAGCTTGCATGCAAATCTCTGGACATTTTATCAAGAAAATTAATAGTAAAAACGATAAAAAATATGTGATTCAATCCATATTTGATCTTATTTTGAATATAAAAGCAAACTTTAGGGGTTAGAGTGTCATCAAATTTCATCAGTTGACTTTCAGTATGAAAATCTCTCACAAATCTGTGAGAGATTGTACAAAAGAAAATTATAAAAACTTGTTCTTTGTGCATTGTTGTGTGATATAAGCACTTGGGAATCTTCAAGAACTCTCGAGAAGTGCGAGAAGCACTCACGGCTCTAGGCACTTCTGTTGTGTTCTTAAAAATTCCTGTGTCCCTATATAATTTAACAATGCACCAGGTACAGTTTTTATTTCTTTATTAAAGGTTATGACTTGATAGCTCTGATAGGAATAGGCCAGGATTCCTATTGAAGAGGAGGTGGAATTGGATTCAGAAATGGCCTATTGTCATCCAAAATACCACTGCAAACTTTCAAACATGGTGGTTTTGGCTTTATCAAAACACTTAATTTGAGACACATCCCCCTGGTGTGTATCTTGTCTTTTGGCACCCACATCAGGCTTCTGCTTGGTTACACAGAGTTCAGTCTCTCCTCACTTGTTTTGATCCATTTCCTGTGAAGGTGGGGGTGAGGGGGGCAGAAGGGTGATGTTCCACATCTGGGTGGAATAATCCCCTTGAATCTTTCTCCCTTCCCACGTAGAAGACCATTGATCTCACCCCACCCCCATCTTAGCACTTATGACATCATATATACTCACGTGATAAATGGTTTCGAAAACATATGAGAGGTTGATACAAAACACGTAATAAATACCTATACATATGCATTATCGGGCACAGCGTTAACATCAAAACGATCTTAGCCAAGCTTAAAAGCAATTCAGAGCGATTTAAGCTTATAAGCAAAATATAACAAGTCGATATGCACATCACAAAGCACTTTATAAGCTTACTATTAAGTTGGCATCTTCTATCTTTTTTTCAACTTCACGAACTGCACTTTTCCTCATTTCTGAAAAAGAGAAAATTGTATAAAAATAAGCGTTGACAGGATTTACAAGCCATAGATTTAATCTATAAGTTAGGTACATGTAAAACTCTCGTCGTGTTTATGATCATGACCTTACCTCCTGTTAACTTTGGAATTTTGTGAGTTATCTTCCCACTTATGTCATCATGCAGTGCCTTGAGTTCATCTTCAAGGTCTTCAAACTTTTCTGAAGACATAATTGTGACCTACTAAACAGAAAACACTCCTACTTTAGTTGGATTTGCGAATCTTTCTCCGGTCTTGAAAAGTTACCCGCAAATGCAGAGGGTCAGCGTGTCACTGAAAAAGCAGATGCGCGAAGTCATCCGGACCAATGCATGCCCTCGAAGTGTTCTGCAATCGAATGATCAGATTCAATGTTTTGATGTAATATTTCCGACCGAGCTTCCTTTCTTTTGTGTAATAGCCCACAAACAGCCGAAGTAGGTTATCAGCGTTTAAGAGTCGTTGCCTGGCGTCATCATCATCGTATACAAAGCCCGACAGGCTAATTATGTAGGCTACAAATCCGGTGATTACAGGAAGTGGCTCATACGCGCGCTTGTGCGAAGTTACTGATGTCAGAAATTTCATTGGATCTGAAAAATGGCTGCGATCACCGATTCTTAGCTGTGGTTTGGAATAATATGTGATTACTCTGGAATATCATGCCCATTTCTGAGTATGAAAACAATTTAAGCGGCGCAAAATGGAAGGGAATGTTTGTGCCTGCGCTAAGGAAGGTAGGAACTTAGCTAAAGGGAAAATTTGAGCCACATCCAAGAACTTGCATTCCTCTTTCTAGGAAAAAGTGGTGAAATACCAATCGTTTGATTTCTTTATCATACTTGTAAATTTCTTTTTCGAAATGTCAACGAAGGGGTTGAGGACAAATACATGTGCACTGTCGCTAATTGCATTTAGACATTGAGGAGGCGTGATTAGCTAGTAGGGATTTGTATTAAAGTTATACAGCAAATCCACCTTTCAAATTCGTTTTTATAGGTTCAAACCCAGGTTCATCCCTCACTGAAAGTACACGACGAAGCTTTAGAATACATCGAATCTTTGATCGTGCAGCTTCTGAACCATCTCTGCGCGTGCCAGCCTCGGTCTGTGGCTGACGTCGAAGGACGAGTGATCAGTACATTCCCCCATCCGATCGATAAATGGGCCATCGGAGACGCTCAGGCGGCCATCGAGAAGGGCAGAAAGAAAAGTCCTGTTGTGCTACCTGCAGATAAAGTTCACCCCATGATTGTTAAGGTGATCTAAAACTTCTTTCGGGAGTGTAATTTGTTGTTGTTTTTAATCAAAAGCAGCTGTCATTCGGTCGTATCGTAAGCCTACTTGGTTTGCAAATTTACTTTGTGTTATGGCTTCTTATTTTTAGACTTACTTCATAACCTAAGAGGTTTGCAACTTTCTCGATCGCAAAAAACCTTCTATCGTTTGTTTCACTTTAGACTGTGTAAATGTTTTCAAGTAGCATTGTCTTTTCCCTTTGCCTTGTGTTTTGTTTTGTGTAAGCTTATGTGTACGCGACATAATTAATTTTCAAGATCTCCGGCTGATTTTGATGTAAAGCTTGATAGCCAACTAAATGAATGATCAATTTAAATTCCTCATCTTAGAAGTTTCCCATCAAAGTTCTTGAGCCTGTTTTTCCTCTTTCTTATATGTTAACTTTGAGCTGTTTTGGTATTTTTCAGTTTAAAATGAGATTAAGTTTTTGTGACTATAGGTCTGTACAATGAAAAATACAATGATTAATTTGCAAGTATGCAAATTTAGCCATTTTTCTTAGTAAAGAGAATCTTCACTTTCAGCCTTCTTGGTATCTCTTGTTTATTTCATTTGTATTTTCCTTCTAAAGTAAGTGTCATATTTTACAGACAAGTGGTGGATTTGGGCAGAAACTGTTTTAAAATAATTTATGTAAACACTTCTCTTTGATTATTATATGTTTCACTGCAGTCTTATTTGCAGGTCAGAGTTAATATATATATATATATGGAGGTAAATAGCTACTGATTGGTATTGGGATTCTAGACAAAGGCCATTCTTGTTGTCTAGCAATTGAATGGCTGGAAAGAGTGACCTCCATCCCTTTTCATCAATGGTCGCAAAACATGAATTTAAGGGTTCATTTTACAATAGAAATCCTCAGAATAAAGCATTTTCTGTTTCTTGATCAAACAGAATAGCACTGAGTACATTCTGCCTCTGATAGTAGAATAACACAATGCAAGAATATTGATTATGTGGAAGTGGTAGCAGGAAAATCATGCACAACCTGCCAAGTGTGTGATGGGACACTGGAAGTTAGGCCCACATGCTAGGTCCCATACTATCCTGCTTGCTGGCCTTACGTCAGTTCGACCAAGAATATGTATTCATTTGAGAAACTTCATCTGGTACGGTAGCCTGACAGCTACTATATAAGCTCTAAATTTCAGTGGCAGGGATAGTGTCGCAGCCCTATTGTTTTAGGGCTAGGGTCCGTTGTTTTTGTTTGTTCTCTTGTCTCACCTGAAGGGTGGTCTCCAATCAGGTGAGACCTTGTAAGAGCTTCATGATGACCCATCTGGTATATTCTTATTCCAAGCCTGAAATAGGAATAGCCAGAGTACTCCCGAAAGAGCATGCCACAGACTCAAACAAGAGAAGTTGAATAAGTCTTACGTGCCAGCCTTCTTATCACGGTGACCTCAAGTGGATGAAGATGTTGTCCACTTGAGAATTGGGTAGAGGAGGTGGCTACCCCTGTAGACTAGGGTTTGATAAATACATGTAATTATATAATAACCAAATCAATGCGTGGACTCTGATTGGTCAATCAGCTATGGTTTATTGTTGCAGTAAACTCATGGAAATTCTGTGCGTCTTCTGAATTATGATATAATAGCAATATACCACAAGTTTTTATGGTTCATAGGCATGATAAAGCACTTGGAATGTTGGAAGAACACTTGAAGAATCTGTTAATCACTCGCCTGTGGCTCATGATTTATAAATTCTTTGAGTGTTTTTCCAACATCCCACATGGTTTATCATGCATGCCTCTGAACCATAGAAACTTGTGGTATATTGCTTAATTAAACAGTTGATGATGAGTGCTAAATTGATTTGGTTTTCAGGATATTCTTGGATTCAGAGTAGAGTTTCAAGTATCACTTTACATCGTAGCAGTCATGGAGTATATATCAGCTGATATCTTGAAAGTAAGTAACAGTGTTTCTCTAGAATCTCAGCTGTCTTATTAGTACATTAAACATTAAATTGGAATGGAACAGGGGAGGGGAGAAGGTGAAGTCTTGGTGCAATCTCAGACATTTGAATTCTTGTTGTCATCCTTGTTGTAACCTTACAGTCGGGGCTGTGGTATTGGTAGTAGGCTATGTCACAGACATAATCTAACCCTGCTGGTTAGTAATTAAACGTCTGCAAAGCAGCACCAAATTCCTTTTTCTGTGTACCAGTATCTGAGTATGCACTATGATTGGGTGTCAACAAAAGCCTTTTGTTTATGAGCCAGTCATAGCACATACTCAAATTGTGGTACATTTGGCGCTGCTTCATAGACATTAATTACATCTGCAATGTCAGCTATACTGCTAGTAGTTTGACCGAGATGCAAATTTAGGAAATTCAGACCAATGTTTAGATTATTTTCTTTATAATTGTATTGACTTTCACACATGCACAATTACAAATGTCTCGTTCTTTTGTTATTCTCTTCTATAGCTGGCGGGCAATTATGTAAAGAACATCAGACATATGGAGATCACTTGCCAAGACATAAAGGTTGCTCTGTTTGCTGACAAGGTCAGACATGGGTTTCATTTACTTTACATTGAATACTATACCTGCCAAGTGTCACACCTGCGGAATGAAAACCTCGATGTTACACCTACTCACACCTGTGTTCCAATTTCTCACGCCTAGTAGAAACGTTAGAGCCATTACAGCATTGACTGACATATTTTGAAAAATTTATTAATTATTTAAAGAAACTGAAACCAATGAGAGAAAATAAAAGGTACCAGTTGCTATTGTATTATCTTATAAATATTCAAAGAATCATTGATGCACTGGCAAGACGGAAGTCTTTGGAACATCTGTGGAAGTCTTCGAAAATCTTCAGAAGTCTTCGGACATTTTCGAATATCATCAGAGCCCTACGAAAAATCCTGGCACTCTCAGGAGAAAAATATCGCCTGTAAATTAAAAAAAGTTGGCAGGTATAGAATATTGTGATTTGAGAGTCTCATTGACAAACCTGACAAATGGGTAACAGAATGTTTTTCTTTTCTTTTCAGGTGTTAATGGATATGTTCCACCCTGATGATGTCGAAACATCTGTGGAAGCAGAGGTCAGTATATTATTTGCTTAATATTTCTCCCATTCTTTTAGTGAAGTAGTCTGAAATGTATTGAATCTGCTTGCCTGCCTACGTTCATCTTTTCTGTTTGTTTAGCATGTGTCTGTCTTCTTACCATACTTGTCTCCAGCCAATGAAAGTTTTATCTTCTTTTTTAGACCCTGAGCAGTCAGGCTGCTCTTACATACGATGAAGTCGTACATGAAATGATGCTTGCCGAGGGCCAGTACATACGGGATTTAAACATGATTATAAAGGTAACATGACCAGCCGTAATTCAGGATCTGAAATTGTGACCAGTGTGTCCAGAATTTCAGGGCTACTGCATGGCCAGCAGGCGACTGACTATTTGTCTTGTCAAGTGTTACCAGATGTTGCCTTCCGGTTGTTTTTGGACCCTGTATATAATACATGTACAAATGATAGCTGAGTTAATCTTTTGTCTCACGACTGAGTCACAAAGATGTGGATCACGACGTTTCGACCGCTGTACTGCTGGTCTTCTTCAGCTGCGTGTGAGTATAAGAAGCACCGTGGCTGGTGGTGAGTGGTGCATTTCAATCCTCGCTTTGGCTGTTGTTGACATCACCTGCAATCTGTAAAACGCGGTATTGTCAAGTGCCTGTACAATCGATCTAAACACCTCATAACAAAACCATCAGTTATCTCTCATGAAAAAAAACACCTCTCATTGGTCCTTGTTTCCAACGGTTATCCGTTTTCGTTTGTAAAAAATCTTACGAAAACCAAGGGACGAACAACCACTAAAGAACCTGAACCCGAAATTATAGCTACTGTGGTTCTGCCATACGTCAAAGGCACATCGAAGGCTCTTCGCCGTTGCCTACAACAGCAAGGCATATGGACTGTTTTCAGATCTGCCACAACTCTTAGATCACACCTAGTGCGACCTAACGACCTGTCGATCCAGTAAAACAAGACAGTAGTCTACAAGATTCCCTGCGAATGTGGTAAGGTTTATTTTGGAGAGACGGGAAGATCTATGCATGAACAGATTAAGGAACACGATAGAGACATACGGCTTGCTCGAACCTTCAGAACATAGCAACGCGACCGGACATTATCTGCTCTGGGACGAAGTTAAATTTATTGACTGAGACCCACATTGGTACACCCGTAGGGTTAAAGAGGCTATTCACATAAGACTTCACCCTAACAACATCAACAGGGACAGTGGAATTGAAATTCCTGAAGTGTGGATGCCCACAATCAAACAACACAACAGCCGATCAGTACCAAAGCGGACCACTGACGGAACAATTTCTAGTCTGAATAACAAGGATCGAAATCCTCCAATCAACAACAGCCTAAGCGAGGATTGAAACGCACCAATCACTACCTGCCACGGTGCTTCTTATACTCAGGCAGCCAGTAACACCATCGCCTGATGAAGACCAGCAATATACTGGTCAAAACGTCGCGATCCACATCTTTGTGGCTCAATCGTGAGACAAAAGATGAACTCAGCTATCATTCTAAGGGCTGGGGGCATAAACTGCCTATGTGTAGTTTTAGGTGTTTTTTTTTTGCATACGTTATTTCTCGAAAACGAAAAAGAAATAGGTGAAAAAAAATACGGGACAATGTTTTTGAATCAAAATGCAGTTCACATGCAAAAATTTGGACAAATCCAAGCGAACTAAAAAAACGGCTGAAAATTACACATAGGCAGTTTATGCCCCCAGCCCTTCATATGTCTGCCTTATTAACATGCATGAAGCAATGCCCAAGGGTATTCTTTATTTGAAAACTTAGCGCCAAATGCTTGTAACTGAAGGGTAAAACTGAAACTGGACGTGAAATGATTGACAGGTGGAAAGGATTGTTCCATAGTGTGATGTAGACTAAAAGTTTTGGCGGTTAAAACATTGGTACTTACGCAACATGTCTGCCGAAGCTCCCGACTTGATCCGCGCTAGCTTGTTTGGTTTAATCAAATTATGTCAATTTGCCTGTTCGCTCGGTGATCGAAGGACATCATGAAGTCTTTAGATCCACAAGTCTAACATGGCTGAAAGAAGCCAGTCGTGTTTTCTCTGCTTTGCCAAACCATGAAGAGAGAGATTAATTTGACTCTCCGGTTTGGGAGTAGAGATTAAGAGCCGGGCAGAAAAAAAACTCTGAAAACATCTCTGGTCTCAAAAGCGGCTTGGTTTTGCTAGTCTTGGTCGATTTCTGAAAGGTTACCGTGCTAGAATTTGCGAAAAGGAGAGGTGTTTTTGGAGTTTTAGGGCAAAAAAGTCAATGATGTTTGCAGAGTGTCTTTCGCTCGCGGAGGGCATAACATTCCCACAATTAGGCGCTGTCTTGCGGGCCATCGAAGCCGTGAAAAAGTTCGTCAAAATTGGGAAACATTACGGAGAATTCATCCGAGAGAGGGAAGTCAGCATGACGAGAAGTCCGTCCGTTTTCGATGACTATCTTGAAAACAATCCAGGGAAAAGTTGCATGGGCGCGCGTGGAAAATATTACTCGTGGTTGGTCGTTGAGTTGTTATGTAAACACAGGGAGACATGCTGCCGAATTTCAACATATAAATAAGTTTTGCGTCGATCAACTCGGTTATTTGGATTTTATGGAGGCTTGTAAACATCAGCAAAACGTATTTTCAAGCGAGATAAACACCAGCAAAAACGTATTTGCACGCAAGACATTTTAACAAGTCGTTGTGTTATGCATCAGACGATACGGATTAAATTTCACATCTTATGCAAATATTTACGTCTTGAAGCCAACAAAACTAGTTAAGTATTTTGTTCCAGTTTTTTCACTGTCGTCATTTACGTTGATTTGTGATACGAATTTCATTTCACTGGTTCCATTTGACGACGAAAATGAACGCTTCAAAATTGTTTCAATAATGACCAAGGCATGCGAAGCGCCAGTCAAATATCTGTTTCGAAGCAGAAACCGACGGGAAACAGCTTACTCTTTTAACTCTTAATTTTGCCCTTGAACATCGTTAACTCAAATTTTCGGTGTTGCTCACGAACAGAAGTTGTTGGTAGTGGCCAAAAGCTATCTTCAAATAAAAACAGCCTTATTTAATATTTTGTTCTATTTCTCAGCCGACAGCAAGCTTTTTAAGCACTGAGTTAGAATCAAATCCGATCCTGCTGTATGCCGTTTTCAACCAAAACACCCTCTTCAACACTTAACTTACATCGGCCAAAGCCTTCCCGAAAGAATTAAGAATCAACCAAGAAACCTGTGCGCTCTTTTCATTTCGGAGGAACCAAGAAACCAAGAAACCTGTGCGAGACTCAAACTACGCCGCTTACTTTAACGTTAATGTTCGCAATGCCCTAGGCCGAACCCTATTCCTAGCTCTAACCCTAACCCTAACCCTAACCCCTAACCCTAGCTCTAACCCTAACCCTAACTCTAACCCTAGCCCTAATTTTAACCCTAACTCTAAACTTAACAATAACCCTAAATCTTTTGAGTGCTGTTTTCAAGTCGGACAAAATATACACGCGCTGGCTTAAGGTTAACCAAGGTTGCAGTGTGCTGTTTTTAAGTCAACCCAGAATGTTGCGCACTGTTTTCCAGCTAAGGAAGCTTCTTGAGCACTATCAGTAAGCAAAACACTGGTAATAAGTGCTACATTTAAAAAAGTCGACCATTTCCAAGTCGGATGGGCATCTTGTGGGCTGTTTATGAGTCAAAAAGGCACATTGCGCATAAAGAATACCCTTGGGCATTGCTTCATGCATGTTAATAAGGCAGACATATGAAGGGCTGGGGGCATAAACTGCCTATGTGTAGTTTTAGGTGTTTTTTTTGCATACGTTATTTCTCGAAAACGAAAAAGAAATAGGTGAAAAAAAATACGGGACAATGTTTTTGAATCAAAATGCAGTTCACATGCAAAAATTTGGACAAATCCAAGCGAACTAAAAAAACGGCAGAAAATTACACATAAACAGTTTATGCCCCCAGTCCTTCATTTGAAACCACGATGACAAACACCTTTCATAATATACCGGTAATACATGTACAAATTTGCATTTGAAAATAAAGTGAGATATTCAGTTGCTTATTTCACTATAAACTTGGTTTATCATTCAGTTGATTGTTTCAATAATATTTGTCTAACTATTCATCATTTGACAGGTTTTTAGAGCGCCTTTTGTAGAGGCAAAGGACCTTTTCACAAATGATGTATGTACATCTTTCCTTTTTTTCAACTGCAATAATTATTGTTTGTAATCTGTGTAGGGGTTTTAAGTCTCACTTGAAAAAAAAACAAAACAAAACAAAACAATTGTCTCAGATTAGTGTTTATCATTAAAATATGTATCAAGTCAGTGTTTTTCTGACAATTTTTGCTTTGTTTCTATTTCCATCCTCTGCTCTACAGGATATTGACCGGATTTTTAGCAACATCACCGATATCTATGAGTTCTCCGTGACATTTCTGGGCCTGTTGGATGCAGCGATTGAAGTAGCAGATGAAGGAAAACAGCCAGCAATTGGGAGTGTTTTGAAGAAATGGCTGAGGTTCAACGAACTTTGCTTTTTTTAACTTTTTTGTAATGCAACTTGAGGTACTCTTGTCTTGGATATTAGTAACTGAAACTTCCTGTTGCCTCAAACAAAGGTCCCAAGTAGAGTAAATCGTCTATCAAGACCCCCAAGGGGCTTATTTATTTCAAGCATGTTTGAAGGGGGGCCTGTTAGATAGGGGGTGAGGGATTATTCAAGAAAGGGTGGGCTTAATAAGTGGATATTTCTTCCAGTGGAACCTTGATTTAAAGAAGTACCAAGGGACCAGGTAAATTGGTTCGTTGTATCAAGGGTTCATTATGTTGAGGTCCTTTTCCATACATTTTAAAAGATCAGGCTGAAGAATATTGTTCATTATATTGAGGACTTCATTACATAGAGGTTCATTAAATTGAGGTTCCACTGTATTTGATAAGGTATAGTAGGGTTGTTGTAGCCTATATATCTTGAAACTCCCAGACTCTGGCAACCCCCTTTAAGTTAGATCCTGTTTACAACCCCTTGAAAGAATTGTCCCAAATTCCCCGGTATCTCAAACTGGCATTAAAGAAGCCAAAGAGCAGCTTTTTTAGTTTAAGATTGTACTACATTGTATTTGAAACTTAAACCAGTTTAGAAAAAAATGTCATTATTTCTGCAGGGTGCTGAGTTTGAAGTTTATGAGACGTATGCCAGAGAGCAGACAGCATCAGCCAGCAAGCAGTACAGGCATCTTGGGATTGGTGGAAAGCTGTCGGAACTCCTGCTTAGAACTCCCGTCAGTGAATATTTCAAGGTGCGTCTAAACTGTTTTGTTTCTGTTTTGTTTGGATGTTTATAGGGGCAGTGTCATGCTACTTTTGAACTTTATAACAAGCTAGAAGGTGCCTTGGCATTGAATTCCAAAAATAATGGTCTCATTTTGTTATTTAAGACTATTTGAAGGTACTGAAGCAGTGTTTCCTGTTGCCTGTTGCTACAGATGGCAAGGATCCATGGAAATGGATTGAAACTTGAAAAAATTGGCCAATTGTTTCAAGTTTTGATGTTACGTCTTCAAAAAATCCTCAAGAAATTTATTATGGTTAGCCATCCTGATAAAATTCATTTGATATCTTCGTCGTAGTTTTACAGAAGCATTTTGTTTATGAGTAAAGCCTCAAAGGACTTAATGATTTTAGCACAGAATTGACCCACAATGTCAAAATCCTCGTGACACTGCCCCTTTAAGCTATATTGAATGTACATCTGAAAAACAGTAATTCATTCGTGTTTTCCCAGAACATGCAACCTGATACCCAGTTTAAAAAGCAATCTTAATGATGGAAGAACTCTTCTCACTCATAATTGCAAAATTCGGCATTAGATTGACTGTGCAAAAGATGTGAAACCCTAATTTTATACTTACAGATGAAGTAGTCTTGAATTCTTATCATTGGTTTTAATTTCATTGTTCAGTCCAAAGGCCCTCGTTTCAAGGAAGCTGTGCAATACTGTCTACCAAAGCTTCTTATGATGCCAGTCTACCACTGCTTGCACTACTTTGATCTGATTAAGGTAAAGCACATACAAATGTACAGCCAGTCAACCACAGTCATTTATTTGGTCTCCATCATGTCAAGCAGATAGGCCATGATTTTCTATGTTGGACAAGAACGGAAGGAAAAGATCATTTCTTTGTTATTCACTTAAGAATATGCTAATGCAGTGCCAGGGCACCCATTATGAAGTGACTGGCCACATTACCGCTTCCCCCCTAGAGGGGTTAAACCCTTCTGTGGAAGAAATGAGATACCCAGCTTGAAGTGGATAGAAGCCTCACCGGTATTACCCCCCGCCCCCTCTCCCCAGATGGAAGATGTAGTCTGCCACAGGATCCCAGCATGAGGTCACTGAGAAGGATTAGAACACCCCCTGTCTCTGCCCTGCTCCACCCCCACTCTGAAGTGGAGTGTTTAGTCCACTTGACAAGGAGCACTGCATCTTACCTCTGGATGGCAAACTATTCCATCATGGAATACATGCATATGGCAGGGCTTGACCTTAACTTTTGTTACCAGTAGGCTCGTGGCTAGTAAAATGGTAGTACTCACTATAGCCAAAGAGCTTTTTCTACTAGCCATAAAATATTCAGTTCAAGTTAGTAATTACCCTAGTTTTGAAAAAAAAAACCTCTGATATCCACTGAAAGTCATTCAAGCACAAACAATATGGCGGGTACTTTGATTTATGATTGAAGTGCGTGATCGGAACACTCGGATCCAGTCTCTTTAGTTGAATGTGGCTTGGTCATGAAGCTGTTCACTTTCATTCACATGAAAGATTACTTCGTTTTTCTCCTTTCTGCATGTTAAACATTGTGTCACAATTTTCACAGCACTAAATTTATCTTTAGCAGTTGACAAAGAAATTTGCTTCCATAATTTTAGTAGCCAATATGGCTAGTAACTGAGGGAATTTCACTAGCCAAAACTGACAGTCCAGTGGTATTGGCTAGTTGAACACCACCAAGGTCGAGCCCTGAATGGCAAGAAATACGTAAGAGCATTATTACCACCTCTCTGGATTGACTGATAGTCCACCACAGGATCTTGTCGATTGGTTAGCTTAGTTGGTAAAGCACCAGACTAATAATGTGTGGGAGGTCATGGGTTCAAACCTTGGCCACACCAAACCTCAGGGTCTTAAAATAATCAAGGAGAAAGTGCTACATTTGTAATGACATCTGCAAACAGTTAGACTTTCTTGGATAAGGATGATAAACCGTGGGTTCCATCTCGCAGTACTTTCGGTTAATCTGACTCTGTGGGATGTAAAAGAACCACTAGGGACATAACAAATCTATGGCAGTGACCACCCCTAGTGTCTGTCCCAATTCATTATTATCCCTGAGAGAGGATGATTAAGTATGCATGTATTGGGAGTATTACTACTCTGTGCTGGATTGTGAACTAGTCTATCACAGGATACCCAGTATGAATTGACAAGGAGTGTGAATGATTGTCTGGAATGCTAGACCACAGGATACCCAGCATGAAGTGACTACCTCCACTCCCAGGATAGAATGCTGGACCCTCACAAGAGGGTGCCCAGGGGGAACATCACTTTCTTTATGTGACAATCATTCTACACAGTGGGAAAGTGTCCCAGTAGGTGTAAATTGAAGTGAAGTTTGAGTTTTCTTTTTCCAGTTGTTACTGAGGACATCCCCTGATGAAGCCGACATTGACAGCTTAGAGCAGGTACAGCAGTCATTTTCTGGTTTCTGTTACCTGCGCTCTAGACAGATTCCTTTAAGAGTCAGATTACATGACTTTTGGCAGTTGAACAACAAAAGGGAATTCCTGTCAGTTTATAAGATTACAGAGGTTCACATGAACTGCATTGCAATCCGCAGCCAGAGATGGGTTACTCTCCTTTATAATCTACCTAAAGCAGTGGTTGTGTTAGAAGCCGGCACCCGTCTACTGTGAAGGGCATACCCGTCTTTTTTAGGTGCAAAATTGAAAGCTCTGCTCCTCAAATTCACTCAGGGTACCTGGCTACTCCTAATCAGGTCCCATTTTACTTGAAAAGTTAATGAAAACCCTGCTAAAGGCTTGTACATTAGAGGATTTTGTTCTAAAATGGGCTAAAGGAGCTCGGTCATGATATTTTGGGTCATTATTAGAGACATAAAAAATGCATTAAAATCATGGCAAATGGTGAAACAATAATTTGTCAGGGAAAATAAGCACCATAGATGAGAAGTGAAGGATGGGGAAGATTGAAACAAATTATAAAATAAAAAAATGACCTTTTTGAAAAACTGAGGCTAAACTTTTCAAGATCCAAAGACTGTGACTCATACAGTTTTGAGTTTGAAACGGTTGTGGTGTTTTAAGTGGTCGGAAGTACATTAAGTATAGATTTGTTTGCCATTTTAGTTTTGAGATGCAATGATTTTGGGTCTGAAATAGTTTAGGAAAATTTTGTCATATAATAATTATTTTGGCACAAAGTAGGAATGTAGGACCTAATGTGACTCTAAGTTACTCTTTGTAAATCATTGACTTCTAACTTTGTCAGGCCCAGAGTGCTCTAGGACCTCTACAAGCACAAATGGAGAGAATTGTCCTTTCCTCTGGAAGTATCTCCCGGAGAAAAGAGTAAGTCAGTACAACAACAGGTTTTCTTGCTGTTGTTTAATTAAAACTCACCACAATATTGTGTGTGTTGTTAGAGACAAGTTCTCAAGAGTTCAGAAGAGAAAATCTGGAGCATTCAGATCGGCTGCTGTGATCATGAATGAACTGCAACGGAACATCGATGGCTGGGAGGTTAGTGCACTCAAGCCCAGCACCCAGGGCTAGTGAAATTTGGATTGTTTTAGTGAATTTAACCACCTAGATTGTAATAAAAAAGTGTATACATTGACCCCCTTTACCCACCCGTCCCACCCATCCAATGAGTGTCCCCCACCCCCCACAGACACACACACACACCAGCAATGTTCAAAACTAGTGCATAAATTTCAAAATATACTAGTCATACCAGACAGATTGAATGTTAGCAATAAATGGTTATTACCACCACAATAACATTTTATGCATGCTACATGAATATTATTGCATCTTCTGAGTATTTCTGTCTTGATTAACAACATTGCTTTTGCCTTGTTAGGGAAGAGATATTTCACAGTCTTGTACAGAAGTGATGAAAGGTGAGTTCACTCAATGTTAATTAACTCTTTACCCTAGTATACCTTCCTTATCCAGGGCAGGGTTGGTGCAGTGGTGAGAGTGCTTGCCTTCCACAAATGTGGATTCAATTACTGGACTTGGCGTCATAAGTGGGCTGAGTTTGTTGGTTCTCTACTCTGCTCTGAGAGGGTTTTCTCCAGGTACTCCGGTTTTCCCCTCTCCTCAAAAACCAACATTTGATTTGATTCTACTTTATTTAGAGTTGATTTGATTTAGTCTCCTCAATTAGTAGAGCAATTCTTTGCTTGGCTAGAACAATTTGAGACTTAAATTAAGTGATTATTATTATAATATAAAATTTATAAGGTGCAAATATCTATATAAATATATTCAAAAGTGCCATATATCTAGTGAAAAAAATTATATAAAAAATAAAACGAAAAGATAAAAATTAACTTAAAATAAGCTAATCTTAACCTATCTAAACCTAATCTTAAAATTATAAGTTTAAAAATTTATAAGCTTAAATCTTAACTTGGATAAAATGCTCTTTTAAAAAGGAAAGTCTTACTTTTTGTCTTAAAACAATCAACTGATTTTGATTCTCTTATCTCAATTCTGTCAGCTTCACTGCTCATTTTTGTGTCGGATTTCTCCCACACAAAGTCAGCGCCAGCTTGTCTATGAGAGTAAAGTGCTTGTCACATGGTTTCTAGTTTGGGTGTGTCAATGTGAGAACACTGGGTTCCAGTATACTGTGTCCTGTTTATGTTTTGTGGGCGGCCATTTTATTTTCAGCTGTTGGTTTTTTTACTGATTTTGAAGTTTTTTCACGTTGTGCTTTTAGTTCACAAGGTAAGTAGAAGTAGTTTTCCTTTTTGACGTTTTCGTTGAGTATATTGAAGTCAATTTCTTATTAATATAAGTTGAAATTCTGGCTTCACAATATCACAATTGATAGACAAAAGCTGATTACGTTTGCTTTTTTATTTTTTTACCTGCATTGTTTCTAATCCGAGACTTTTCTTCCATTATTTCTTCAGGTGTTTATAACAGTAGATCGTTTTGTCACAGGAGCTGTTTGGCTTTATTCACAAGCCAACAGTCATCGCCTTGGACCTTTCGATTGGGTGCAAGTTGTGCCAGCTTATATAAAAGGAGTTGACATTGTGTACTTTTGCAAGCCAATATTTGTTGGCTTGAATTTATCGGTGCGGGTTGCACAGAAAGTCTCAAATTGTCTCGGACTATCTCACAAGTGTCTCACAAGTGTCTCAAAGTGTTAGAAACTAAAAGAAACTGTTACTTGCACTGAACTTGAACTCAAACTTGTGGGTATCTCCATTGAACATTATTCTGGTCAAGGATCGGCACTTATGACAATTTCTTGAAAACAAAGGATGCCTCATTCCGTTTAAGGATCGTTTTTGGAATATAATGCTCATGATGTCTTATTTAAGTGTGTTTTATTTGCCGACTTTGAAGCAAGTTGTTGGACAGTACAAGATGTGGAATGAAGTGATGTTTTGGTTTACACGAATGATGTGCTACAACTAATTAATTAATTCCATTAATTGCTTATAAGGCAAGCAAATGATGTACAGGAAAATCCTGCCCCTACAATATTTGATATCATTAACCCAATGAGAACAGTATCTGCCGATGACAGTCAAGGAAATGAAGTACTCTTCGATGAAAATGCTGGTAACCAATGCGTAGCAATGTCTCTTACTGCTATTATTTACCATCCCCCGGCAAATAGAACATATAAGTGTATGGACTCTTCCACTTTGAATAATATTTTGACCATTGGAAATAATCTATACATTTCAATAAGATATTCTGTACAGGCAAATGACCTTTTGCTGTTAACTGATGTTCCATGTAACATTTCACTTTACAACAAAGTTTATACATTACAGTGAGTCATTAGCTGGAAGTTAGGTCGTGACATTAAATAATGGCCCATACATGTCTCTTCAAAATTCACTGATAAATTAAAGTATTTTCAATGTCGAGACTAAACTACAATATTATTGTTGTTTGTTAACTGCTGGTATTAATACAGTTCAGTGTTTCAAATTTCTGAACAAAGCTTTAAAATTTTTGACTCTCATGGAAAGGATTTTTATTGTATGCCCCATTCATCAGGGGCACCCAACGAGCCAAATCAACCAAAAGCTGTAGAAAGCCATTTTTAAGTGCCTTATGGTGTTTGAAGTCTGTTTAAAGCGATGTTTTAATAAGCTAGAAGAAGTTCATCTGTTCGGATTCCCTAGCTGAAATTTTGATTGCCCGAAAATGTTAGGGAACAAAATCTTCCTTTGAGAAAATGCAAGCTGAAATTACCTTTCCATGAACTTTCTAGAGAACTATTTTCTCCCGAAAATGCTAGCTGACGTTTTTGACTGCCAAAAACAGCAATTACGACCTTTCCGAAAACCTCAGGCGTTATGATTTCCCAATTTCGAATCTTTTAGGCTACGTTTTAGTTACGAAAATCCGAGTGCACCCTTTAGTCGACGCCGAAAGCGCAAGGCGAATTACCCTCCACCGAACAGATATCTACCGAAACTTGTCGTTGGGTGCCCCTGATTCATTTGGGAAATGTACTTTGCTCAGTATTGAAGGCCTTGAAAACCTTGTATCATATTGCAAATGTCTTGCTTAGAAACAGGAGTTGTTCCTTTTGAAATTAAAGGTGTCTCTATCAGTGATTGTCAACTTGAACACAAGAATGAACAGTTGACTTTGACTGTTAAAATAACTTAAAACAAAACAGAAAACGAAAGTGTTCAGATGAAACAGCAGACATAAAGAAAAGACAATTAATTTCTCGACGTGAATACGGGAAAAAGAGAAGGGCAAATGAAAGTGAAGAATCAAGGCAAAAGAGGCTATCACAACAGCATGAAAACAAGAGAAAGAAATGTGCCAGTGAATCTGTTGAATCAAGACAAAAAAGGCTAGCATGTCAGTCTAAGTATAAAAAGATAAAAATGTTAATGAATCTGTTGAATGTAAAGAAAAGAGACTGGGAAACCAACATCAGTATCAGAAAGAAAAAAATGCAAACAAATCTGTTGAATGTAGAAAAATTAGACTGGCAAACCAACGCCAGTATCAGAAAGAAAAAGTTGCAAATGAATCTGCTGAATGTACAGAAATCAGACTGGCAAACCAATGTCAGTATCAGAAAGAAAAAATTGCAAAGGAATCCGTTGAATGTAGAGAAAATAGACTGGCAAACCAACTTAAGTCTCAAAAAGAAAATATTGGAAATGAATTCGTTGAATGTAGAGAAAATAGACTGGCAAACCAACGTCAGTATCAGAAAGATGAAAGTGAATCTGTTGAATGTACACAAAACAGACTTCTAACACAACAAGAGTATCGCAAAAATATTGCTACTAATTCAACCGTAACTGCTATTGTTGCTTTTAAAAATTTGAAATAAACTTGACTTTTAGCTGTTACAAAATCATTTGTGTTTGAAATGTCAATTATTACATTTAACAACCCTTCAAGTTAGTTTTTCCTGAGTTCTTTGAAAACTTAAATTTTTGCTTTCCCCTTCTTGAAGTTTACAATGCGAGTCATATAACTGTAATTAATACCTTACTGCGCAAAAGGGACTAAACAACAACAAAATAAAACAGTTTGTCTCATTTATTCAAACCGTATCAAATTTGAATGAAATAATAATAATAATAATTTATAATAATTTAATAATTTAGAACTTATATAGCGCATTTTCCATGTGTATATGTTCAAATGCACTCTACAAGCAGATGGAATTGGAATTTGGAAATGTTGGTTTTTGTGGAGAGGGGAAAACCGGAGTACTCGGAGAAAAACCTCTCGGAGCAGAGAAGAGAACCAACAACAAACTCAACCCACATATGACGTTGAGTCCGGGAATCGAACCCGGGCCACATTGGTGGAAGGCGAGTACTCTCACCACTACGCCATCCCCGCTCCCACACAAGTACGCATTGCGGACCTATTTTTGACATTGTTATTTTGTTCTCATTGCCAGTAATATTTTTCTTTTTTTTTTTTTGCATTGCAGAGGGAATTCTTGGTAAACTTTACCCTAACAAAAGGGGGACTGAAAGATATGTTTTTCTTCTGGATGGACTTTTCATTTGCTGCAAACAGGTACTGACTGTACTAGTCTCTTTTCCTCTTGTCATCGCTCTGATAAATTTACTCACAGAACTGTGCCTGGTGAGTGGTTTTTGCTACAAGTATTTTGGTGGCTTACGTTTGAGTAACAAGAGCCTTCTTTGAAAATCTGCCATGCTTTATGCAGTGCTGGGAAGCAAGCTGAAACAGGGTTTTCCTTTACAAACGGAGTTGGAATGGAAGAATGGAGAATCACAAAACATTCTTGACATCCCCATCATATCTTTTTATGGAGAAAGATAGAGTTGCAGGCGAACCTGTTTTCTTCAGACAATGAAAATTGTCTGTTGCCTGCAGAAAAGGAGAATCCTGTTGTTAGTGGGACAGAAGAGCTGTCCAATGCTAAGGTTGGGGGTGCCACAGTCTGGAGATGAACTGTAGCAACAACAACAACAACAACAGCTTTATTTATCCCTTATTTAAAATTACATGAAGTCACAAGTAGCAATATTAAGATAATTAAATAAGGGTAACTGACAACCTGAAATAGTTACGTACCATGAGGGTGTCAAGTACAAATCACGTAGATGCCAACCCCAAAAATTTGAAAAGCGGGAGACATTTTTATGAGTTGACTTTTATTTAAGCTGTTCTGGTTGACTTACAGATATCGGTTCTCGCAACTGTTTGACAGTGCAGTGGGGTGATGATGATGATGATCTTTAATTAAGATTTCAACAACACATTTACAAACGTGACTGATCCACAAATAGCACTGGCTAATCTAGGCGAATCAGTCATTTATATATAAGGAATTGAAAAAAAAATAAAAAATAAAAAAATAAATAAAAAGTCACTTAACTATTACAATATTACTATAAGATATATGCATTAGATTACTACATTACGCTAACTGATTTACTACGTTACGCTAACTGGCAGAGACAATTTTCATGTAGTTACAAGTTAAAGAAAGGGGAAGGGAAAGGGAAAGGGGTCTTTAAAAATCCATGACAGGATACATAAAAAGCGGGAGATTTATGTACCAAAGTGGGAGAGTGAGAGACGAGGCAAAAAAGCGTAAGTCTCCCACCAAAAGCGGGAGAGTTGGCATCTATCATGAGGGTGTCAATTTCACCATCAGAGATACTAGTGATTGCATTTGTCTTTCTTCACGGTTTTCAGAATACGCGACATTCATTGACCGGCCCTACTCCTGAGTACCGACTTAAGGAAAAGTACTATCTGAGAAAGATTGAGATAAACGATCTTGATGATACAGAAGGTAATAATTCTGTTGTGTGTAACCTTTTCTCTGCCTAGTCACCTGCTATCCTTGCCAATTTTACTTGAAGAACTTTGACCATCAATGAACTTTGTCATAATATATTCAATAACATTTCATTCTTTGTGTAAGCTTGCTAATGTTCCCCCACCCTCCCTCTTCAATGTTGAATTTTTCACAGACCATAAATAACACATCACCAGTCTCTGTTTCAACTCAGCATTGCAGTGGGGGAGGGAGGGTAGCAACAGTGAGGTGAATTGTGGCTTTCTTTCCAAGAGGATCATAGCTCTTATAAGGAGATGTGGTGGTACTCTCATTAAATTGTTATTAATATCTTCAATTTTGATGCTAATTGATATGTTGTTTAAAAATACTCACCCTTCCCCACCCAAAGGGTCTTCAAATTAAACGGTTGCCATGGGGCCAATTGCAACTTTTTCAGCACAGTAACTTCAAGCAATATTTCATTTTCATTTTTCCCTGACAGATGTAAAGAATGCCTTTGAGATTGTTGACAGAGAACAGGCCAAAGCTGTCTTCACTTGTAAGACAGAAGAAGAAAAGAATGAGTGGATGTCTGGATTGATGACAGTCTACATGAGAAGGTAGTATCAACAACAACAACACTATATTTCACCCAAGAATTTGAAAAACAAAAAGGAAGAATTTACGTTGTTATACATCAAATGATAGGGTGCTGGCTTCCTGAAATAACCTGAGGGTTAAAAATGTCAGACAGCCAGGTAAAGGAAAAGATATTTTACATGTTTAGGTAAGGGACATGAAACTGAATATAAAAGCATGGATATACACACAAATAGATGTAAACAGAATTACGTTAATAAGATTTTTATAAAGTGTTCTTAACCAGAAAAATCAAAGTACAGATATCTATTAGTGTTTATTAAAGTAGTGCTTCATTGAAACAATTTTCTTGTTTGACCTACTTTCCTGAGACATTTTCTTTTGTCAACAGCACCCTGGACCGAATGCTCGATCACCTTCTGTCAGAAGAAGAAAAGGCGATTCCTCTGAGAATGCCGAGCCCAGAGGAATACTGGTCAGTAGCATTGTTTAGTAGTTTGAGGATGGTAATAAGATAAGGATATAAGAAGCTTGCTTATGCTGTATGGAGAAACCCCAAAATATTTTGTATGCTTAAATAAATCTTTGCACCTGTTTGAAATGCATTGTGCCTTTTTGTACCTTTTACAGTGGATTTCAACTCACTTTGGCTGCCTGGGTTTGGAAACATCTTAGGAACTTGGGAACTACGTTCCAGAATTCGCAGTTTCATTGTTATTGGAGCCAATCAAATTGCGAACTTTGAAATGAATACCACAAGTTTGATCTTGAAGTTCAATTCAAAATTTGCGAACTTCACTTCCAAGTTGCAAAAGCAGCTGTAGGGATGGCGTGTGCCGAAGGAGATGGAATTGTATAATTTATTTGTCAAACTGAAATGGGCGTGAATTTTATATGAGAAACGATCAGCAAGGATGAGCACTATTCCAAAAAGGAAGAAAAAAGAAGATAAAAATGGATACAGTCCAAAAAGTTAAAATTCACTGAAAACACCATCTTTTTATTGTGGTTTAGGAGGATTGTTGCTTTGTTTACATAGTTCCTAATTAAATTGTTGGGTTTGCGATTTTGGTCGCCAGTCTGATCTGTCTAGTGTGTAGATCTTATCACACATGCAAACTAGGTTTCTCAGGCTATAAAATTCACGTTTTTGTTGGATTTTTTGACAACTTTTACCCAGTTGTTGTCGATTGAAAAATCAACTTCAACCTCAGAGTGCTGTAGCTTTGTACCACACTCTAAAAATAGTCTAACACAAAATTGATTTTTATACAATGTAAATTAAGCTACATGTAGCAAGTCAAAATATAACAAAGACAGTGTTGTGTTTAAGTTAAAGTGCTCATTTTATTTTGCAAATCAAACCTCCCTGACAGGCATTGATCTACAGTACGTTATTATAATTACCTGCTGAAATAACCGAACAGCTCCGAGATTCAAATGAATCGCTCCGTAGCTTAAACTGCTTTTTTACTGAAACAAATGCTACTACTTATGCACCTATCATCGGCCATCCCCTGTGGGGGGGGGGGGGGGGGGACCCCGGGCAAATTACACTTTTTATGGGGACTTTAGGGAGATTTTGAATAAACCTTTCCCCTTGTAGGTGGGAGAAATGAGGGAGGTTTTGTTTCCAAATGTCTTGCTCCGAGAGAAAATCTTCGGACTTTGTCAAGAGAAACAAGTCATTTCAAGTTCTTTTAAATGAAGTTCAAAACCCCACTTTGCTCAAGAATGCAGGCTCTTCTATCTTCTTGTGGCAGAAATGCCGGACTCATTGAGTATTTTTACAAAAATCAATTTCCACCTTGTTGACTGTTGTTCCCACACTTTATGCTGCTTTAGATCTTAACAATTGGAGAATATTGAATAATAGCCGACTTTGGTTTTCCATCTGGAAAATTTCTTTTCAGGAGATGAAAATAACAACGCCATGGCGATGCAAACTTCAGAAGGTATATGTGCTGAAGGAGACTTTGGCCAGACACTTTTCAGTCTGTTGCCCTTCCAGAGGGGCAATTTCATTACTTTGTTGTTCTGTGTCCCCATCTAGGAGGGGGAAATTAAGCACTTCGGCTGAGCCATGTACAAAGTCCCCTCCCTTGCCCAGGGTCCCCCCCCAGGGGATGGCCGATGATAGGTGCATTACATTAAACTTGACATGAGCAAATTATTCAGTACTGTAATTCAGAGTATGTATATCTGCAATGTATGAAAAACTGAAAAAAATTTCTGGACATGACAGGTGTAATTCTACTTAAGCCATCGTAAATCGCAACCGCGGTGTGATTTTCGGTAAGCTCAGTGTTTTTTGAAGCCACCCTTTTAACGCACGAAAGCAATATTCACATGTATGATACACACGATGATAAGGAGGCTGAAATACTAAGGTACATCTATTTGTAATTAGTTTCATGTTCACGTTTAAACGAGCTTTCAGCTCCTAGGTGACACGTGGGTAAATAAAGTATAATATTATTATTATTATTATTATTATTATTATTATTATTATTATTATTGAGCTAGCGTATTTCTTAGAGCTGGTTCAACATGTCTCGTGTGGTGGAAACCACAGTTATCCATTATCACGTGTCACCTAGTTTCAGCACAGGATTTTCTAAAACATCTTTTTCTTCTAAGACCTCAGCAAAGAAATTCAATGGCTCCAATCCATTTGACGGTCCATTTAAAACATTAACGTGGCTTATTCCAAATATGCTATATGGGAGATTTACAGTGGAATTTAAGTGTTTGACACTTAATGCTGTATTTCAACTGCTGGTGCTCCAATTTCTGAGTGACCGTACTTCGGTTGCCTGTTATTTTGATAACAGAGCATTCAACAAAATAATGCATGCTTGTTGGATCAATTGTGCTACATGCAGTTAAATATTCCAAAAAGCGCTGTTCTGTATTCGCAGTTAATGACTCTCTCACTGTTACATTTAGTCGCTTGTAGGAATATCTGAGATATTCACTCAAGGCTTGAGTTATTGAAGATGTGGATGGACAATTTTCTCTCAGACACACGTTGTTATCGACAAGTTCCCTTTGAATTTCCTCAGTGGAAATGCTGGGCTGTTGTTGTTTACAGAACTCTGTATATGTTACAACATCTTCAGTTCTTGCCAGCCGTGTCTTGTTTCCCCAATTTTGCAGTTACTGTGTCCACATTTAGCAAAATTGTCGATGATATTTGAACGGTGCTTTTTGGAATGTTGAAATCTCTTCCTTCTGCCTTTGTGCTGTGCCATTCAGCCACCTGTCAATGATATCCTCTCTTGCTTCATTTGGAATTGCCTTCCTTGATTTACGAAAGGATTGTGAGCCATAGTACAAAAAATTCTTACAGTAATTGGCTTGCCACTTCGTCCTGATAGACTTCAAACTTGGAAGCGAAGTTCACAAATTTTGAATCGAACTTCGAGATCAAAGTCGTGGTTTTCATTTCAAAGTTTGCAACTTGATTACTCCAATAACAATGAAACCGCGAATTCTGGAACATAGTTCCCAAGTTCCCAAGATGTTTCCAAACCCGCGCAGCCAAAGTGAGTTGAAATTCACTGTAAACCAAATATTGACTTTTTATGTAATACATAAAATATGAGTGGGAGACCTTTAACCCATTGACTACCGGCTGTTTTTACATTTTCGGAGTGATTTTCCACCCATAAACGATGAATAGCAATTCATGACTCTTTATTTGAACTACCAGGGAAAAGTGGTGCTGTCCTAAGCCACTGGAGGCTCAAGGTTTCTGAAAACATCATTTTGATGTAGCTATTTTTTATCCGTGAAGCGACAACAATGGCCCAAATTCGGTTTGCTTGCAATTTCTGCTAAATTTACAGCCATTTTTCATCTTTAGCGGCTGCCTGATGAGCATCATTAAGCGTGATGGTAGCTAAGAGTCCACTTTCTCAAAGAATCGAGCAAGGTGATGTACTTTGTTGTTGAATTTGGCTTGTTACTCGACGAACTGGGAATTTGGCCGGTCGAACACTTAGTACCTTTGGGACTCGACTATTGATGAATTTCTTGACCTACTGCCACATATTTTAGAATTTCTGAGTACTGAAGATGACCACAAGCAGGAATTTTTGGCAGTAGGTCGGAGTGGCTGTATGTGAAAGAATTGGGAGAAGGAACGGGTGCTGTCAAAAATTCTCGTCATTTCCCAGCATGCAATGTGGTCTAGATGTTGAAAATGGCAGAAAGGCCCGAATGCACTGGAACAAAAGGCTGTATTTATGCTCGGGAGAAGAATATGAACAAAAAAAGTCATTTCTAAGCTAGAAAAAGGACTGAATTTCATTATGATGGTTGAAGTTTGGTTTTTCGGCGATGATTTCCTTAAAAAACATGAAGGCAAAAAGGGGCATTTTTGTCGTTTCTCTTTGACATTAAAAACGGTCAGTTTCGTTCTTGTCCAAACTCAAAAGGCCATATTTGGTAAAAATCGCTACATTTCTTGCATTT
Organism: Pachyseris speciosa; assembly: GCA_016490735.1. Taxonomy (NCBI): domain Eukaryota; kingdom Metazoa; phylum Cnidaria; class Anthozoa; order Scleractinia; family Pachyseridae; genus Pachyseris; species Pachyseris speciosa. The sequence continues at coordinate 33,940 of JAEMWC010001895.1, read as the reverse complement.
ATTGGATATCCAAATTTAAAGGGCATTCCATTTCGTGCTCACAACTAACAGTTAAGGCAATATTCGTGCGATTGAGAAAGTTGCAATGTTTTGAAGCATGGGAGTTTTTTACGGCCGGTTTTGGCTGGCACGGGTGCCAATGGGTTATGGGCATGAAGGTTGGATGCGAATATTTTATCTTACTTGTGAAATGAAACAATAGATTGTCTTTGTCGTGTTTGTAATGTTAATCAGTAGAGATCTGTATCAAAGTTATGCATACTAATTAGCTGAGCAGGACTCTTTTATGAAAGTTAATGATTTATATTGGAGTTTAGAGAGGTATACATGTGACTCAAATACTACCCGTAGATGGTCTTACTCTTATGAATTATTAACGAATTTTACAAAGGCTGTAAAAGTTACGAAATCTAGCCATCATCTGTCCCACGACTGAGCTAGTAAGGGGCGTGGGTCTATTCCTTACTTGATGTCACAAACTGATTTGTATGCATGTTTACAAAGACTTAACACAATGATGTTATAAAATTTCTATTTTCTTTTTCAGTTTTGCTGTGGAAGACGCGGAGGACAATATTGTTTTTGAAGAAGGACAAAGGGTAAGCTGTCAGAAAGTTGAGAATTTTGGAAACATGAAAATCAGTGTCTTAAAGCACTACCCAAAGGGTAAGGAAATACAAAACATTGAGTACTCTAATGTGTTAAATGTGCATTTTACAGAGCTCAAGTAATGCTCCAGTCATAAAGGGTGGAACATTGATCAAGTTAATTGAAAGACTGACACATCACAAGTATGCAGGTGGGTTTCATTTCTGTACATTTTTTGTTACTTATCGTCCATGTACTCAGTGTTAATAGTACGTTACCACTGGTTACATTTCATTCTCTCATTCTTGTCTATGTCTATGTTTGTTTTTCCAATTACCATAAAAGCTCTATTAGCCCCCCTCCCCGGGGGGGGGGGGGGGGGGTTATTTAATTTCAGGCATCATTAACAGGGGACTTATTAGAGAGGGGGCTTATTTCATATGTCAAACACACCGTTTTCGTCTTAAAACAGTTTTTGTACAAAACTCAAACAACTGCAGTGGAATTTTATTATTTAATAAAGAGCAGCAAACAGTATTTTGTGTTTGAGTGTATATTTCATTAAAAACAAGCCAATTGGGCTGATTGAAGTGGATTTTGCAACAGGGAATAGGAAGGACTAGTTACAAAATCTCATGTCCCAAAGGGTTGGGGGGGGGGGGGGGGGGGTTATACTTTTTAGCTTGTCGATTTTGTTTTCCCAATGTAGACCAAGTGATCTTCCCAAGGGGATTTGCGTTTTGTCTTTTCATAAATTATGTGCACATATTCACATGAATAAGGCGAAATTTCAAAGAAACAGTTTTCTAGGGTAACATCACGTGGTCTACATTGGGAAAACAAAATCTACAAGCTAAAAAGGTCTATTAGAGAGGAGGGCGTATTACAAAAACCAACTTCCAGACGGGGGTCTTTTTAGAGAGGGGGGTTAATAGCGATGGGAGGCTTAATAGAGCTTTTTATGGTAACACAGATTTTCTTTATTCGTCTACAGATCCAACGTTTGTCAGAACGTTTCTCACAACATACAGATCTTTCTGCAAACCAACAGAACTTCTGGATTATTTAATCCAAAGATATCCTTTTCGCAGAATGATATGTTACAGTTGTTTTAAGCCTTTTTGTCTTTAAAAGCTCTGAGATAAAAATTCAGTGTTCTTGGTTGTTTCATAGTTTTGCATGCATGGTTTAATGAGCTGCTTACAGGGGCTAAGTTAGGGCAAGATGCAGTTGTTACGTTTATGATGCATTTGAGCAAGTCAAACAAGAACAACTTATCCTATTGAATCCCAACGCCAGCATACAGATTGGCAGATTCTCCTTACTAATATTCTGACATTCCTTGTGAGTATTTGGGAGAAGTTGTATCTTCATCAATACAGTTTATGAATTTTTCCTTTATTTAACATGTTGTTGATGTTTAATTATGTGTTAAAAAACCCTGGTCTTTCCCTTATGCTCTCAAATCGTAAGAATCTGTTTGCCTTAACTCTGCATCACATTTGATATTCCCGAGCCACCGCCCAGCCAATTGGACGAACTAGCCATGGCCAGAGGGGAGCCTGTTGTGCGTGAGGACTTGAAGAGATTTAGAAAGGAATACGCTCAGCCAGTTCAACTCAGGTCAGTGGAGATATTGGACAAATATTCATACCCCTGTGTTAAATAAAAGGGTGGTTTTGGTTATTTACCCTGTCCCAGCGGTAGTGTATCTGGCGCCCTTTCATGTAGACTTCGTCACTCATTACTTTTAAGTTTATGGGTAATTTTGTCTTTGTATCAAATTAATAGGCAACCCTTGCAGACCCATACAGGCTTATCCAAGTTCCTTGTCGTGACTGTATATTCGTAACCTGTTTCCCGTGCCACACTAGGATAAGATCAGTCATGTTCACATACTCTAGCAGTCTTCACAAAGCCAAGAAAATATGAGAGATAAAACAGGAAATTGATCAATGGATATCAGAAATCTTATGATATTAAAATGTAATGGAAGGAGTATTTGACGGCGTTTTGTTGTTTTGCCTTTCCAGAGTTCTGAATGTTCTTCGTCATTGGGTAGATAACCATTGTTATGATTTTGAGCGCGATTCCGAGTTATTAAAGAAACTGAACCTGTTCTTGGAGGGAGTCAAAGGCAAAGCCATGAGGCGCTGGGTCGAATCCATCAACAAAGTCATCGTCAGAAAGGTGAAATACTGGTTAATTCTGATTCCAACTCACCTTGTGTTTAGAGCAGTTTTTAGAGCATTTTCCAATAGAACCGGCGCTTTCAATGGAGTGTCGTAAAACCAAACCAAACGCATGCGTACAAGTCACGATTGGTTTTGGTTCTCATTGGTTGAGAAAATGGCGCGAGCTTTTGCTGGCCAATCACAGAGCTAAGCAATGCTAAACTAAAGCAAACGAGGATTACTTTCGACACTCAATTGAAAACCACTCTATCAGTATCAAAAGTAATTCACGCACTCCATTATCCAGCTAAGAGGCTGCCTCTTTGCCCGCTAATTTCATCGTTTCCAAAGGGCATTTTTCTGTTGTTTCTACTGTTGGCCTCTTCGCAAGCAAGCAATGCTGAGTAATGCAGTCACCTATAAGTGCCCCTGAAGTCTCCAGGGCCACCCCGCACAACACCTGCCCGCCTAAAGTGTGGCCGCTGGTCACGAAAGCCTGTCTCGTGGTCAACCTTGCCTAAATTACATCTAACCACATTTGTTTTTGGAAATTTAGCTGTGCCAACAGGTTACCAACTTCATCTTTTTTTCTCCCTTTCAGACAACGTCTTCCAATGAGAATTTGCCTCCTGAAATTACATTCGAGAAGGAACCACCTCCGATTGAGTGGCATCTGGCGGCGTGCAACGATATGGACAATTTCAACATCCTGACGGTAAGGAAGTTTGCAAGTGATGTCATCAGGGACCGTTTCCTGAAAGTTGTAATAACTCTATTCCAGAGATAACTCTGCCTTATTCCACGAATACCTGTTGGAATAAGGCAGATTTATCCCTGGAATAGAGTTATTACACCTTTCAGGAACGGGCCCCAGGATTCTAAAACGAGAACTCCACAAAGCCCCCTCTTAAATATTTTCTACAAGCGAGTGTGACAAATGCTCGAGGATATTGTCAGTCGGACATGTTGTTTTGCGTTACAAATTGCGTTGAAAGTTTTTCTGGCAGCCAGAAATTTAACACAACATTCTCAAGAATGTGAATGATATATGAAATGAATCATATATGAACTGCGGAAATGAAATCAAATGAAGAATGATCCTCGCAGTTGTGAACGCAATTTATGCAATTGCGAAAAGAAGCCTGAAAAAAAAAAATTCAGGACTTCAACGGGGTTTGAACCCGTGACCTCGCGATTACCGGTGCGATGCTCTAACCAACTGAGCTATGAAGCCACTGACGTTGGGAGCAGGTTAATTGTGGGTTCATATGATCCCGTGAAAGATCCCAACGTCAGTGGCTTCATAGCTCAGTTGGTTAGAGCATCGCATCGGTAATCGCGAGGTCACGGGTTCAAACCCCGTTGAAGTCCTGAATTTTTTTTTTCAGGCTTCTTTTCGCAATTGCATAAATTGCGTTCACAACTGCGAGGATCATTCTTCATTTGATTCTCAAGAATGTCAGAAACGTGTATCTTCGCTTTACTTTTCGATTGTCAAGTATCTTAGCAAGGTAATGGAAAATTAAGACAATTCTGAAGAGAAACTGGGAATAATGCTTATCTGTAGCATTGACATTTACAGCCGCAATATTATGGATATCAGCGCCCTACAGAGAGTAATCCTGTACCTCTTCCAGAACTCTATTTTCATTGGTCCCTATCTAATGACCTGTAGCTTCTTTTGTTATGAGGGCTAGGGGTATTGTTTGTATTGTATCATCTGTTGTTTCACTGTCCAATCACAGAAAGCGTCTGGAAAGCTACAAAAAGCTCTCTCTCTATAGGGGGACTCCAACGCGGCGGATCCTTACGTTTTCATCGTAACTCTCTTCTAAACTGGATTATAGGGCCAGAAAGAGCTGTTTCTTTTCACTAACAGCTTAACCTGTTTGTCTCTGAACTTATTTTATAAATGGGGGAAACCAAGACTTGCGTACTGTGCAAGTTGAGTTCTGCCGTATCCACAAATGACTGGCTATTTCCAGAAAAGCCCTGCATTTCCAAACTTGGATAAAATTCCTGAAAGGGGTATCTCTCAAATGAGCATTCGGTTGCGCATTCTGGTTTCGCTGTTACATAGCTAAGTCGTTGATGAAACTTAATCTCTAATTCTTTGATTTCTCTGTTAGCTCCATCCAATCGAGATTGCTCGGCAATTGACGCTCATTGAATCAGAGTTGTACAGGTAAGGTGGTATTAATTACAATCTTGATAAACAAAGAAAATCCCAAAGAAAACACAATTTCAAAATTTTAGTCTGCATTCTTTTTTGTTTTAATCCTCCCTGTACTTGCTTGCACAGTCCAATTTTAGCGAAATTAAGGGATTCCCGCGGGATTCCTGAAAGGTTCCCGCAAATTAAAAATTAATGGCGCAAAACGTTTCCTCACGACCGTCAAATATAGCGGAGAAAAATTAGGCAGACTTTGTACCGATTGCAAATGAGTTTGATATTCAGTCGCTGTTTACCATCATTTTCTACTTCTACTTCTACTTCTACTTCTACTTTAATACTCTTCAACGCTATTACACATCAAGAAGAGTTAAAAGAATAAAAATATAAACATGGCCAATAAAAATGATAAATAAATAAGTGAGTAGATAAATAAAATATGTAATTAAGAAAATTTTTTAACCATTCAGTTCAAGAAGCTTCACTACAAACGTAAAATATTTGTAAAATGTTTGCTTCTGGTTCTTGGTTTTCTTTGCTTGCGTTTCTTTGGTTGGTTCTTCATGCTCAGAGTTGTCTTCATTCATTTACAATGATAATACCTTTCCATGTATTTTTCATTATTTCTCCATTTTCCCATAAATAAAGATGAGATGCCTTGCCACTGAATCCCACACAGTCACGCAAATTGAAAACAATTATGGCGGACTATTTGCAGCACGTACTTTCTCAAATGTAACAGTGTTGCTCATTGGTCTATGTGTCACAGCCCCAGCCAATCATAAGCCCTGTTGTATGAGTCAGTTATTTTCCTCGGTTTTTCATGGCTCATTCAAAACTATTTGGAAAAACGTTTGACTGATTTTAGAGTTTCTTCTATCAGCATTGATTTTTGTAGTTTATTTTGCTCCTTTGCGCCCTGAGGGCCCTTTTATGAAATTTCAGTGCGGCATTTCCCTGAAAAGTGTCGCAATGCCGCAATGCCGCGGTAAGAACACTTGGTGAGAACACTGCACAATTGTCATCGGGTTGTAAGTCCGTTGATGCTAAGGAGCTGCAAAGTTTGCAATGCATTGTGGACAGTGTATCTCTCACATGTACCCTTTGCGTTCCTATTTTTTCATTTGATTCAGTATTTACAAATGTCACACCAACCCAGACAAAGAAAAAACATTGTTTATGCTTTTTCATCCCAGAGCTGTCCGCCCGTCAGAGTTAGTGGGAAGCGTTTGGACGAAAGAAGACATCAAACACTTGACGTCGCCAAACCTTCTGAAGATGATTCATCACACAAACAAGATCACACTGTGGTTTGAAAAAAGCATGTTGGAGTTCCCCAACTTGGAGGAAAGAGTAGCAGTTCTTAACAGAGTTATCGATATTCTAGCAGTGAGTAGGCAAACATTTTCAATTTCAGTGAAATTTCTTTGTGATTCTTGACTCTTGTGATGGCGATGAACGGATCACTTTCTCCCAGTGAAAGGGTGAGGTGTTTTTGCAGGGGCTCCTAACGACAAGTGTCGGCAGATATCTGTTTGGTGGAGGAAGTTCTCCTTAGGCTTTTGGCGTCGATTAAACAGTCCAATCGGATTCACAATGGTTGAAAGGTTGCTGTTTTTGGCACTCAAAAACGTCAGTTAGCATTTTAGAAAAAAAAAGTTCCCTAAAAAGTTTGTGGAAAGTTTATTTCAGCTATCATTTTCTCAAATAAAGATTATGTTCCCTAACATTTTCGGGCAATTAAAATTTCAGCTAAGGAATCCGAATAGATCAAATTCTTCTAGCTAGCGGAAACAGTCAGCCTCAGTTGGTTGACTTGGCTCGTTTGGTGCCCCTATTTTTCTCGAATATCACTTACTTTCTCTCCATTCTTTCTCTTTGCTTTGTTTTAAAACGTGTGTTTTAATTAATTGCAGGTTTTTCAAGAGTTAAACAATTTCAATGGTATTTTAGAAGTAGTTAGTGCTATCAATTCTTCGCCCGTCTTCCGACTTAACCACACTTTTGCGGTAAGCTTTACTTTGTGTGTATATATTTGTTTTGACATTCTTACATTTCAAGTAACTAGATGTTGTTCCTTTCGTTTCTACCGAAGCACGCAAGGTAAGAAGCACTGCGAAAAACTGTTTATCGGGGTTTTCCTTCCTAGAGGCATATTTTGGTGTAGAAACCCACAAAAAGGAAGATTAGCGAGTCGCTGGCCCGAATTGATGTTACGTTATTGATTGTCAAGCAAAATTTCGCCCCGCGTTTTGTTTGCGAGCCAGCGGTTTAAAACGTTTGACTGCAGTCGAGGCATGCGCTACTGAATATGAAGTAAACATTGCTGCGGAAATAATTTACGATGCGGAAAGAGATATTTATATTTTTGGATAATTAGAGCTTTTCTAGCTCGTCGATAGGTTTTTCCTTCCTGACAAATGGTACGAGAACGGTTAAAACGGAAACAAAAGATGACAAGTACTGCAAGTCACAAATGTTCCAGCTAGAGTGTTTGCTCTTTGCTGCGTTGAGATTTACAGCTGACAAGTCAAATTGAAAAGCAGTTTCATATTCTGCTTGCAAAGCAGAAGTGCTTCTGTTCGTTCGAAAGCAAAACGATGAATTCTAAAGGCAGAAGTCTCGTTTGCGGTTTCATGCTATAATTGTCGCGATGTTTTGTATTGCATTGGTGTTCAAGTTACATCTAGCCCTTGTGTATGTAATGTTCCTTACCTTATTCTCTTACTGCTTGCGTTCCTACTGGCAGGAATTAAACGTGAGACGAAGCCAAACCTTGGAGGAAGCCAAAGAGCTAAGTAAAGATCATTACAAGAAGTACATCGAGAAGCTGCGCTCGATTAACCCTCCTTGTGTGCCTTTCTTCGGTAAGAAATGACGTATGTAGCTGTGTGCTGTATAAACTCACTATCTGTGCCATGCGTTGTGCGCTTTGAATTATGGGTAGTGAAAACGTAAAGCTTGTGGGATGTGGCTGGAGTGACAAGGATACCTCACAAATGCCCGCTACCATGTGGCCTTAGTGCCTTTAGAGTGGCTTCAGCTTACCAAATCACATTAATTTGTGAGGTATCCTTGAATTATGGGTAGTTGAAGAGCTTGTTACTAGGTAACGATGCGTAAGCAAATGACGTAAATTGTGAGGTCAAAATGATCAGAGCCCCTGTCGGTGCTATATTATTAGATTTAGTGCGTTCTTTTGTTATTTTTTTTTTCATTTATTTTATTTCCAATAGGTATGTACTTGACAAATATTCTCAAGACAGAAGAGGGTAATCCAGATTTTCTTCCGAACTATCCCCCGGGAATTATCAACTTTAGTAAAAGGTGTGTTGTTATTGTTGAAAAAGTAAAAATAAAATAAAATAATAACCTTTATTTACCCTCGGCAGTATTTATAGCACAAAGGCTAGTGGGGCTGAACAAATACAGAAATAAATAATTCAAATAAACATGATAAGAATCCTTACTGGCCGGAGGCAAACCAGTCGGCTATTTACAAGGATGACCGAGGAGTTGAACCAGGGACTACCCAGAACAACACCAGCTAGTGGCTAGAGCGGGATTTGAACCCGTGGTGACCGCATTGAAATCCAGCGCCCCAAACCACTCGGCCATCCTGCCTCCTCCAAAGAAAAGTCCACTGTGCGATTTGTTTTTATTTGTTTTTATTTGGACAAAACTTATTTTCGTTTGTGCAAATTAACAGGAGAAAAGTAGCTGAAATCACCGGAGAAATCCAGCAGTACCAAAACCAACCTTACTGTCTCCAAAAGGAACATTTCATTGCGGTAAGACGGCCAGTAGAAGTACTGTTTGCTTAGAATTTACTTTGAACTATTTTTCTTTCGACAGTCTTTATTTTTCAACCTTGTTCCCAGGGTCTCTCCTCATCCCACCCCCTCGAGCGAGAAGAGGAGAGACCCTGGGAACGAGGTTGTGTATGCTGTAACACTCTCATAAATGTTTTGATGCGCAGGAGTACCTGGAGGCTCTAGATCCGTTTGAGGGGCGAAGTGACAGTGAAATGGAGGACTATTTGTACGAACTGTCTCTTTACATCGAACCGCGAAACTGCGAAAAGCTTGTCAAACACGTAAGTCTTAGCACAATTAGCAGGGTTCCAGATACGTTTTTAAGGTAGGGTATCAACAATGAATTCCAAGGGCTCAAATTCCCACCGCTTCCACCAAACCGTTATAAATTTTCTATTCATTTGTCGGGTCATGTAGCTGACCTTGAAGGGTTTTTGATTGGAGACCCCCTCTTATCTAGAACACTGAATTAGCCTGACCCAAAAAGGGGAAGAAAGAGCGTTTGTATTGAGTGTATTATCCAGGATCCCGTTTGTTGATACTGCATGCTTTAACATTACTGATGCTAACAGCATGGAGGACGCGTGTTACCTATGGTCGTAGTTGATGGCGTAGCTCACTGCGACTCACTCATTAGCTGTGTCTAGAGAATCTCTATGGCAACTCAGAGTTTTTATGCTAAGAATTTTTGCCCTCAGTTTTCTTTTCCCTTTTTGTTTCAGCCTCGGAAAACTGACTATTCTCTGAAGTCTCCAGGCACCAAACCCACCTATATGCAGTCGCGCCTCTCGATTGCTTCACAGACAACTCTCAGGAGGAGTCCATCTCAGGCCTCGTCCATCTGCTTGCCGGATATCGATATGATTTCGTCGACTTCTTCGTTATCGCCGAGCACTCCCCGAACGCCAATGTCTTTCCTGCCTCCGGAATCTGTAGCGGAAACTATTCCCGAGAGTCCGACGTTGGAAGATTCAGAACATGATTACGTCAACATCGAGAACTTTCCGGAGAAAGAGCCTCCGCCGCCGAACATACCTCCGAGAAAACCTCGTGCAGCTTCGGTAAACGGCCCCGTGAGGTCGCCCGAGCATGCTACGTCACCTGTCCGTCGACAGTTGTCGATGAACATCCCGACTGTTCCTCGACTTCCGCCGAAGCCAGTGACATTAGAAAGGTTTCCGCACCTTGCTCAAGATAGCGAGGCTGCCCCGCCTATCCCCCCAAGGGAACCAAGCAGGGTGTTACGACGAACTCCTCCGCCTATTCCGCCCAGGATACCCGCAGGGTATGAACCAATGGTCAGTCCTACGGAATTAACCAATCACGACGACTCGCTTCCCCCCGCCTTGCCTCCAAAATCGAGACGTTCGTGACAGTCAGAAGATTCCGTTACAGGGGTTGCGTGACAAGACTTCTATCACTGATATGGAGTGACAACTTAAATGGCAATTTCTTTTCAAATTGATTATTAAATGCATATAGCAGTGGTGTAAGTTATCCCAAGGATGTAGTCCTGAATTCGTCCAGGAGTAGAAGAACTGTGTATCATTTAATTGCCAAACACGTAATGACGCTTCTACAGGAATATGTAAAATTGGAAAGAAACAATTGAGGAATGAAATAGACAGTAATTTTTTGTATTCAGAAAAACATTTTCGGCGGGGCCTGAATGTATTGACAGGACATAATGATAGCGTTCCTGGTGAACGCGGTAGTCGCCGTCTTTCTTACTAAGTGGGAAGGGTGGGGTGGGTGGGGTCAGTACATCTACAACATGTCCCCAGTGGCCCCGGGAAAAATATGCAGGCCTCTGAGAGTATTTTGGGTAAAATTTCCTCTAGCGCAGAATGCGAGTAGATCGAAGTTTAAATTCGTAGACGTAGTGAAAAAATGTTTGTTCCGTTCCTAGGGAGACCGTAGAAGCGACAGCTCAATACTTTTAGTTGGTGAAACAAACATAAAACTGAATGGTAAATGTCCAGGTACTGGTCGAGAAGCTAGGAAAATAAAGACACCTTATCGTACTTCGTCTTGTTCTGGCATGCGCAGCGTTTGGTACTTTCGATATCTTGATGAAAACCGTCTTTTCTGGTTATATTCCTTATTGTACTCGCCCTCGTTGGTTATGGGATTTAAAAAACCCAACTCAATGAATCCATCTTCTCATATCCAAAGTGTTTCTTAGAAGGATATGGAAGCATAAAACGTTCACAAATCGAAAGGATTTCATTTCGTACAAAGTAAACATATTTTGGAATCAACAAGGTGAGACTTTGTCGTGTACGATCGAACAGAACTCCCCTGCACCCTGTGCTACGACATCAGATTTTGCATTGTACAGTACCACTGTCCCCCAACCCCCCCCCCCCCAAAACAAAACAAAAAAAAAACAGTCCTGGCGGGAATTATTCCGAGTACAAAGAACCGAACCTACGACTTCCGAGGTTTAAGAGAGTGTTTATAATAAGAGATTTCTTCCTATATTGTTATATAAATTTTAAACTCTTAATTTGTCCCTAAAGATGAAATCGTTCCCGCACCTTCTCGGCAACCATTTTAGCGATGGCCAAAGATGACGTGGCCCCAGGAGAAGGCGCATTTCTAACATGCAGCACTCGGCTCCCTATGTCCCCCGCCCTCCATCGAACACAAAGTCATCCACTAAATTCCCTTCACGGTCCATGGCCTGGGCACGAACTCCTGCTGGCCCTTTGATTAGTTGAAAGAGAACATGTAACATGGAAGAAATTAAAATAATTCCCAGGTGATCACTTAACCAAAGTGTTTCACGCCATAACATTTAGGTATTTAGACTATTCTGGCTATAGTTAAACAAATAACAAACATTTCGGGCTTCTGTGCAATTAGTCTAAGTATGTGTTTCGCTACTATCTAAATAAACAGCTAGAATTCTACCGTTGGAACTGGCGTCGAGTCCACCTCAGATATGCGGCTCCTTCATGTCGGTCCCTGATGATGAAAGACCGGGCGACCAGTGCGAAGCAAGCGCTACGAAATAAAACGAATCAGGGTTTACAGTTGATGAAGTTCTTTTGCTCAAAAATGCACAAAAAAACCCCATCTCAAACCGAATTCATTTTTACAAGGAGAGCACACAACGCCACGTAGGGTTTTGTCCAATTGATTTAGTGGTTTATTCTTTGATTGCACCTGACGTTACGGCGGCCATGTTGGTGGAAAGAACAATAGCGAAAAAGTCTTGGGAATTTCACTCTAATATTATGCAAACCTTGAGCTAAATTTTTCTATTGTTTTGCATCAACATGGCCGTCTTCTCACGTGAGTGTAATCAAAGAATTCTTTATTAATAATTTATTAATTCCCAATTGTTTCAAACCCCATAAAAACTCGGTAACTCTTGTACCCAGTTGAAATGTTGGCAACGCCACCCGTTTAGCTCAGTCGGTAGAGCACTGGACTGCTGAGCAGGAGGTCACGGGTTAAACCCGAGACCGGACCGATAACCAGGGTCTTAAAAACAACTGGCAAGGTCATGCTGGCTGTGAGCTCAACATCTGCTTCAGTTCAGATGATTGCGTCATTGGGCAGTGACCTTAAGCCGTTTTCTTCTTCACCTCCACACGTAAAACTGGAAGGGGACATAAAAGATCCCACACACTGATCGAAAATAGTAGGGAACGTAGTTCCAGGTGTTGTGGTCTGACCTCACATAGATCTTAGGGTTGGGCGGAGGCTGGGCGATGGGCTGATCACCTGTCCCCAAGAGCCTCTGCTGGCCATGGAAACCTCTCAGGAGGGCCTATGCGCCACTTGGTGTAGAGGAATGATGATGATGACGATGACGACGATGATGATGATGATGGTGATGACGATGATGACGACGTCGAAGGAATGATGATGATGATGACGATGATGATGATGACGGAGACGACGATGATGACGATGATGAGGTGACGATGATGATGACGATGATGACGATGAGGTAACGATGATGATGACGATGATGACGACGATGGTGATGATGATGGTGATGATAAGTTAAAGATGTATTTGCTTTACCTGGAATATGGAGAAGTGGACAGATATTGCGCGCATAAATGTTAAAGCGCCTTTAATAACTAAATTTTAAGTGTAGCCTTAAATCGAAGGTACTTTTGATTATAACCACATCACAAACGTAAACGGTTGTCCAAGGAGCTAGAAACTGTCCACCACCTTTCAGAGGAAGCTGGAAAAGCATCCGAGAAGCATTTATATAAATCGTTAACGTAACATATGCACTTATCTTACTCCGTAAGCCAGATCAAATATTCATACAATAAAAACATTTCACCTATACTTATTTCTATCTGCCTCCAATCACTTCATTTCCGCTTAACTTTTAAATTCACGAGAATAGAACTCACAACTTAGTACAGTACCATATATTGTCACCTTAAAATTCATATCCTTGATTAAATATTCACGCAAGAAAAAAATTTCTTTTATTTCCATCTACCTACATTTCAGATACATAATTTCTGCTTAACTTCAAAATTAACATTATCAATTTGGAAGAGAACAATAACTTGAAATTTACTACACTAACATATAATGTTACCTTAAAATTCTGAGTACAAGACCCCCTCCCCTTAATATAAATACAGCAAAGAGGACAAGCCGCCTTCCCAACCATGAGAGTAAGCCTCAGGACTGGCTACCTTGAGCTGTTACCTTAGCTTTTCAGGTTTTCTTAGAGTGGTTTTCAACCTAGTGTCGAAAAACCAAAGCAAAAGTAATTGTTCCGACCAATCACAAAAAACGCTAACAGCGCAATGAGACAATCAGAATTCGGAGCAAGTAAACGAAACCTGCACAAAGCGCGGAAAAATGCATGCGTGTCTGCATGTTGCAATTGTCCAATTCCGAATTACCTTTGGCCTCTTTTTCAAAGCGAGGCCTGGTGCACAACCATTCATATGAAAATGAGTTTAATTTCCATGTGAATGAAAGCTAATTTTCATATGACAAGATGAGCACCAGGACTCGCTTTGAAAAAGAGGCCAAAGCTAATTCGGCAAAGGCCTATTGGTTTTGCTTCTCATTGGTTGAAAAGTAGTCCAAGTTTTGTAACCAATCCCGAAGAGAAGTAAAGCATGTTCCTTCCAAACTCAACCGAAAATCGTGTCACCGTCAACCCAAACGAATTTAAACGCCAACTTCCATCTCATAATAAGACTCCACCCCAAAAATAAGCCTCTGAAAAAAGTGGTTTGACGTTCTGTGATGGAATGTAATATAAGCCCAGAGTTTGTATTCGGATTTCTTTGTTTTTGCCTTTGCATATCTCACTATGTTTGACCACATGCAGAGCGCGGATATCAGTCTCAACGTAGTGGAAAGCTTTGAATTTCGTTCAAACTGTGATAAATAGCGTTCCATCTATTGAGGCTACTTTTCTAGTCTTTCGAGCTAGCATGATTGATTTGACAACTACATTCAGACTTCGTATGGTGTCACTTCCCAATAAAATTACCTACATATGGAGCAATGTCTCATGCAAATGCCAAGGAAAACGAACCACAGCATCGTGAACTCGTGCAAAAATATTGCATTGCAAGTTACCACTGTTTGTTGCGTGCATTGTCACCTCTGCGGGCGTCAAATTTTCCCGTTGCAGAAATTAGACATGCACTGTTTCCCCATGTCGCAAACATGAAAATTTGTTCTGCGCAGTGGCAATACGCGCACCTTTATGTGTGACAAACAGTCTCGACTTGCAACACAACACCTGTTGCGTGACACTTAAGTTGTGCGAACTGCTGCCCGTTTCACTTTGCCTTAATGGACATCTTTTTTTATAATTTAATAGATTTGAGCCATTTTTTGCCCAGAGAATATTTTCAACGTTTGCAGAGTTTGTTTATAATCAAAACTAGAGACTACGACATTGCATAGTACCACTGTCCCACCCCCACCCCCCCCCCCCAAAAAAAAAACCAACAGCAACAGTCCTGGCCGGAATTATTCCCATATTCCCAAAACGAGAGTACGAAGAGCCGAACCTACGACTTCGGAGGTTTAAAAGAGTGTTTATAATAAGAGATTTCTTCCTACACTGTTACATAAATTTTAAAACTCTTAATTTGTCCCTAAAGATGAAATCGGTCCTGCACCTTCTCGGCAACCATTTTAGCAATGGCCAAAGATGACGTGGCCCCAGGCGAAGGCGCATTTCTAACATGCAGCACTCGGCTCCCTATGTCCCCCGCACCTCCATCAAACACAAAGTCATCCACTAAATTCCCTTCACGGTCCATGGCCTGGGCACGAACTCCTGCTGGCCCTCTGATTGGTTGAAAGAAAACATCGAAGAAATTAAAATAATTCCCAGGCGATCACTTAACCATATAATTCACGACAACTGCTGGATTTGTTTAATGACAAATTACAAACCAAAGCTTCCCTAAACGCCAATCACGTCAAACATGACGTCATAAATTGGCGTTGAAATATACCCATAAACTATAGCTCACATAGGGTGTTTCGCTGATACTGGCTTCACCTTAAAATGCAAAGAAGAAACTTCACAGGAGTGGTAAAGCCCGGGCTAAACGATCAAACATTTTCGCCGAGCATCGTATTTGTTACACACAATTTTCGATGGCTAAATGGACAAACACTGTTTAACCAAATACTAGACGAAGTGAGCCCTCAGATTGATGTTGAAATTTCAAAATTAATTTTTTCTCTTAGTTGTTGTTGTTTTCCAGTTGTGAGTGCCTTGTTGGTAGGCCGATGGCTGAAAGATCAAACATTTCTTCGTAACGCAAAATGTTGGATGAAACTGTTTTATCCAGATGAAAAACTATTTCAATGCAAATTTGCGAGAGGCGACTAAAAGTCATTCCAACTTCCAACACGATTTTGGACAAACATTTTCGATCTTTTAGCCGGGGCTTAGGGATGGTAAATCACGTTCCACATAAGAGAGGGTACAGCACAAAGCCTTTACCCTTAAAGTGTGCAAAGATCTTAAAGTGTCCATAATTTCACGAAAAAAAAGTATTTGTTCAGATGAAGGGATCTTGTGCCATTTAAAACAGTTATGACAAAAAGGGTTCATTAAAGCTTTTCTCACCTCTCAACATCCTGGACCTTAAGGCTGGGTACATATCTCTGGAGTTGCTTGACTTGCGCCGATTTGATAATTCCACGGTAATATTCCCCAACTCCGAATGTAAAATACTGAAACATAAGCTTTCTGAGACCACTGCAACACAACAGTACAAAACGGTCTATCATTTGCCAGCCACGATCGATGGTCGAACTGAGTTTGTTTTCTATTCTAGTCGAACACAGCCGCTCTACTAATTGAGAATCAAATCAAAACAAATGTTGGTTTTTGGCGAGAGGGGAATCCGGAGTGCCCGGAGAAAAACCTCTGGGAGAAGAGAGAACCAACAAACTCAGCCCACTTATGACGTCGAGTCTGGGAATCGAACCCGGGACACATTGATGGAAAGCGAGCGCTCTCACCACTGCGCCACCTCTCCTCCCAAACGTGTTCCCAAATGTGTTCACTTGGCGTCACAGCGGCCATGTTGGAGGAGAAAACAAAGAAATGGCGGCCATTTTGGAGGAGAAAAAGATTCTCTTGAGAATTGAACTCTATTTTTATGCAAATTCTTTCTTTTGTTTCAGTAAACCAATATGGCTGCTGGTCACGTGAGTGACCACTTCCTTTACTCGGTATTTGTGATATCCTGGGTCCTGTTCTGTTTTTGGAATCAATGGAATGGCTTTCCGTTCACTCTGCTCCCGATGATGGGATGAAGAGAATAAACAGAATATTCTTTCTTTCGGAAACGTTTTGTGTGCGGCCCGCCAGCCCATGACGTTCCAATTTAAGGCTCGTTTAAACGGTTTCAACATTCGACCAAAATTTGTTGAACGCTGAACGAATGTTGGAAGCAAAAACATTGTTATATGGAGCGGGACGTTGAAAGGGCGCCAACATCCTCTCAATATCTCAGCAAACTGTCATTTTCAAGAATTTTCATAGCGAGAAACCGGGAGCAAGACCCAGGCATGCGTCTGTTGAACAAATGTTGAACGCACTCTTCAAACGACTTAAACAGTATCCAACAATCTCGAAACAAATGAAACGTTGAAAGCGATGTTGAAAACTGAAACTGAAACTGAATGCAAGTTTAAACTCTAAAACCAATCTTAATTTGTTTCACCGAACTTTCAACTGATCTGTTCAAACGGTTTCAACATTCGGTTCAACAATAACACTGAGTGATTGGCCAGTTGGGCGTGATGTTAAACCGTTGGCCTTGTCTCCTGAGCCCCCTAACGTAAAACTCGACGTAAACGAACCCACAAACTGTTGGCATAGAGTATAACGGAACGTAGTTCCAGATGTTGTGGTCTGTCTTACCATATAGGGGGATTCATGCTTACGTCATTGTTTACATTTTTGTTCATTTGCATACGGCTTTGCTTACAGAAGGAAACATGGTAGATGTGATTTGACTTCAGGCAGCTAAAGAGCTAGCAAAATTAAATACATTGTGAAATTTTTAGCTTTTTACGTGTAGTATCCAATGATATTGTCTTCCAAAAACTGCAAAATTTCTGGGTGGCAAAAGTACTAATGAGCTCTTACATTCTTTGCAAAAGTTTGAATTTTAAACTCGCTTTGCACAAAAAGTATTCAATACATGAGGCTCATATTCATTGGCAGAGTTATTCATACTATGACCTTTCAATACTCAGAACTGATTGCTGCGGAGCGACCGTAGGAGCGAAGCAGCAACATAGTCGGGATTTAATAAGAATATATAGAAGGGAGTACGAATTCTCGAATTCATCACTTTTTACCACATTGCATTGCATTTAACAACGCAACGTCAAATGAAAACATGCGTGGGAAGTCCTGAACACGACTTCCGGTGCTCAATTTGCCGTTCTGCCATTGGTCAAGTCGGGTTTAAGATTAGCCTCCCACGCAGTCGTTTTTAGGGGACTCGTATTTCACCTCCTCCCCACTAAACGCCTGCTTACCCGAAACCAACATTCCTTTCCCATTGTTTGACTCGCGGGCATCCCAGCCAATCACGATCGAGCAACTGGCCAGCGATGACAAGTAAAATTAATCCTTATGCGTGCTTCTTTCTCTCGCGAATTTGTAAACGTATCAAAATGCTGGAGCCGATTTTTTTTAGTAATACGATGTGTTACAAGAGACTAAAGCAAATACCCGACGTAGTCAATCGAACGTTCGGTAATCGAACCCAATCGAACATAATCGAACACCTCAACAATCAGAAACACGAACCAGTTTCATCTGGTCTGAAACTAAGTGTTGCGGTCAAATAAGTTATTTATTGGCTTCTATTTCAAACACGAGTATAATAGAAATCTACTTTGAGGTAATGAGGACACTTTTAGCGCTAGTAGTAACTATTTTGTACACACTGTACACTGTTGCTTGCGTCCAGATTCAGTTGCAGTGGTCGTTTTCTAGTTATCTAAGCGAAGCTTTAGCGACGACGGTATGAATCTTTTAAAAATATCCCCGTTCGGTGTTATCCCGAGCGATATAAAGACAGTTTGCATGTTGTACTGAGCCGTTCATGTTATATTTATATTGTGAATGAATCAATTAAAGATTTTAGTTCATTGAAATGTGTTAATATCTCTCACACTTGCTCCTCTAGTTAAAACTCAGTTAAAAAGTGAATTCCTTCCAATTCTACTAAGAGTTAATGCTTATCAATTTTGTATACCATTTTGTTTTTCTACCGAAAAAAATCGAACCAATCGCGTCGATTGAGTTCGATTGGGTTCGGTAATCGAACTTAATCCAACTCACAAAAAAGCTCCAGTTTGATTATGTTCGATTGCCGAACCAATCGAACTCCAATCGAACGATTGGGTTCGATTGGTTTTTGGTTCGGTTTCGTTCGATTGACTACCTCGGGCAAATAAGAATTTAGACGCGACCAAGTTAGAAATCTGAAGCATTTATCAGTCGATCAAACATAGAGGAAACCGACGTGAGATTATCACACATGGTACAACAACAAAGCTCGATCTCTCATGGTCTTGCCACGCAGCGATCCCAAAACGTCCTGGGAAAGCGGTCAGAAGTTATCCAACAGCGATGGCATAGACTGCGCCAACTAGTAGATTTTTCTTCAGTTCACGAGATGCGGACTGCAAAATTATGCAGCTTATTACCTAGCAGCTCGCTCGATCCACTGCGCGCTATGGTCTACCGATCAGGGGCACCCAACGAGCCAAATCAACCAAAAGCTGTAGATAATCATTTTTAAGTAACTTATGGTGTTTGAAGTCTGTTTAAAGTGATGTTTTCATAAGCTAGAAGAAGTTCATCTGTTCGGATTCCCTAGCTGAAATTTTACTTGCCCGAAATGTTAGGGAACAAAATAATCCTTTAAGAAAATGCAAGCTGAAATAAACTTTCCACGAACTTTTAAGGGAACTATTTTCTTTCCGAAAATGCTAGCTGACGTTTTTGACTGCCAAAAACAACAATTACGACCTTTTCGAAAACCTCAGGGGCTACGATTTCCCCATTGCGAATCTTCTAGGCCACGTTTTAGCTACGAAAATCAGAGTGCACTCTTTCATCGACGCCGAAAGCACAAGGCGAATTACCCTCCACCGAACAGATATCTACCGAAACTTGTCGTTGGGTGCCCCTGACCGATGGCAAAGTTTCCTTCCTCCAAATCACTCAGACTAACCCGGAGATACGCCAATACTTCTTCTTAAATAACTGACTTAGCCCTTCATCAAATTCACGAGAAGTGACACAACAGCTACAACATGACCAGCGGCGAGGAAATCGAAGATTGAAGGCGAAGCTTGCATGATACTGAAATAAGCGTCTTTCCGTAACTAGTCGGCATATTGACGGAAACATTATCGCTATTTCCTCTCACAGAATCATGTACAAATTATTAAACTGAAGTCAGTTGATATGCATTTAAACAGGAAATTTTGAACGTAGAGCTGTCTCCCCTATGTTGAACTATCCCGCGAAAAGCGTCCTGAGGTCAAGGTCAACCTTCCAGAATTTAGTAGGTAAAATGTGATTGGCTAAGCGGCGGGAAAGGAATGTTGGTTTCGGGTAAGCAGGCGTTAGTTGGGAGGAGGTGAAATACGAGTCCCCTAAAAACGACTGCGTGGGAGGCTAGTTTAAGATTTGCGCGCGCAGTCATCACTGTCGCCACGTTGCCCTTGCTGAATCTGCCTAATATTACAGACAAGACGTCTCTACGCAAACGCTACTTACCGATATCCTAATGCATCCATCAGGTCCGCAATATTGACGTCTGTAAGTTTGTATCCTTCCCGGGCAAACGCCAAGACTGCATTGGGCCCAAGCCAGACGCTGCCGTCAATGCGCGGGGTGAAGTGGACTCCAAGGAAAGGAAAGCTGGGGTCTGGTACCTAGAAGAAATTCCAGTATGAGTCTGGAAGCGTTTACCATTTGCACGAAACAACCGGTCGGAATGGAACGTTCGCTATGGCACTGGCATTTCCTGACAAAGCGGCTTGGCTAGAGCGAGAGCCTTTAACATTTCAACATGATCTCCTCTGAATTAACGATTATCGTTAATTCTTAAATTGCTCTGAATTTATGATTATCGTTAATTTAGAACACCGTTTTCCAGGACTTTTCAGATAAGAACAAATAAAAAAATGCCATGTTATTTGGACCGGATTTGAACCCAGAAATGCCACTACTAGGAACGCCTTCTTACCACTAGACCGCCAAAGAACAAGACGACAGGAAATTGTCTAACAAGATATTTATTAGAGTCTTACATAGAATATCATTAATCTACAATGGTTAGACCTAAGCGCTGACCTAAGCGCTGACCTAAGCGCTGACCTAAGCGCTGATTAGTGGTTAGCTTTTTGTTTAGGTTTGGTGATCGACCTTTTCCATTTTCTTTCTAAAATTATTTTTAAGCGAGTGATTATATATCCTTACTACAGGGATTAGAATATTCAATAAGCGCATGAATTATATTATGTTTAAAAATTGAGGTTTGTTCAACCAGCAACGTGGTGCTCTAGTGGTTAGAAGAGAGGATTAGTCAGCGAACAGTCGTTGAGTCGAGTCCTGTCCGAACAGTAAGGATTGTCACTTTTACAACAAAAATGCTGACTTCCCAAAATTCCTTTCAGACTGTCAGACCAACTCAGACCGGTCGGAATGGAACGCTCCCGATGGTACTGGCTTTTTTCCGAAAAGAGCGCAAACGGACCGGGACGTTTACGGTTTGACAAATGGTACATGATTTTCCGGTCATTTCGGTTGGAATGGAAAAAGAGGAAAACGTTTGAGGATTTCCATCTGTTCCGGAAACGTTCCGATGGAATGAGCTGTGCCATTTGAATTTCCAACCGGATTTTTCGGTTTTTAGTTGTTGACAAATGGTAACCGACCTGGGCCTAGATTGAAAGGTATGAGCGTAATAATGTTTGAGTACAAGTAATAGAGAGTGTTCGCTCACGTGACCAGCAGCCATATTAGTTTACTGATTTGCATTAAAAGAGAGTTCAATTTCCAAGAGAATTCTTGGTTTTCAGTCACGCGCACGTCGCGCAAGTAAAAAATAAAACCGTCAACCATTCAATAGATTAAGTCAAGAAAAAGAGATTTTGTAAAATAGTAATAAATAAACAATATGCTCAAGCTTCTGGGCTGTGCGACGTCCCGTACTCGAGTTCTTCGTCAAAATGTACCACTCAAACTTATTGGGTTTAGTATGGAAACGTCATGATGGAGCCCATCTTGATGAGCTCCAACATGGCGGCCGGAAATGAGTGAAAAACATCTGGAACTTACTTAAGCTATCTCAAAGGCTTTCTTCGCTCTGTTGAGCCTGCAAACTTCCACATAGACGGCTCTCGTATCATATTGGCTTTTAAAACCTCAAAAACACACGGTGAATCGATGTTTTCATGTACGTGATATGCTTGTGGGCAGACATCTATTATGTCACACACTGTGAATCAATATTATGTCACACACTGTGAATCAAAGGGTGCCTATGGCTAACTCGTGGATATGGTAGACAAAGCCCAGTCTTTGTTTACCGGTGTTTGTAGCACACGTATTACTAGAAGACACACGTGAGGGAATGTTAGAAATTTAACTTGCTAAGTTTATTGACTTTCCTGTCCTTTGAAGGAAACATAAATGTGATTGTATTTGCCTTTCAATCTGGAGCCTCTTTGGAGGGTATCACTGTCCACTGGCTCACTGTAGGGTTCTTGTTTTAAGACAGCCACTCATCCCCAGTTCCTTTCTTGTCATGTTTTTTTGTTATGCAAACGATTGCAAAGAGAGTTAGGCAGTGA
This sequence comes from Pachyseris speciosa, assembly GCA_016490735.1. Lineage (NCBI taxonomy): Eukaryota > Metazoa > Cnidaria > Anthozoa > Scleractinia > Pachyseridae > Pachyseris > Pachyseris speciosa. Next base: position 11,816 of record JAEMWC010001895.1, on the reverse strand, counting down.
GAAAGCCCGAGACCCAGTGGGTTTCAAGAAGTTGTGTGCAGAGGAGACTACAAAGCAACAGGCGTGTGGAATCATAAATAAATTAATAATGTGATATTGCTATGGGATTTCTAAATTGTTTTTGGAGATACGAGTCCTGCCCAATAAAAACACAGGAGTACTGTGCATTGAATATTTTCTAAGAAAAATTTCAACTATTCTGGCTAGGGTGCCCGGTGTACGGGTCCGCAAATGATCCCAGGACCGCAAATGATCCCGGACCGCAAATGATCCCCAAATTGGACCGCAAATGATCCCCATATTGCACCATGTTGGACCGCAAATGATCCCGAACAAAAAATAAGGAATGGCATGGATGGTGAAATGGTATGGATAGGGAATTGGCATGAATTGCGATTATTTTTATCAAAGCCTTAAATCATAGCTCACAACTATCATCATCTGATTAATTTTAAAAAGGTAAACGTGGTCACACAATCAGACACAATTTGTCCAATTGATGTGAAGCAGTCAATCAGTGTTATCACACCAGGATTCAAACCTATCTCGTTTTTCCTTCCGTCTTTAGAGATCTTTGTGTTTGTTCTTATCTTTAGTAACTCCAAGAACGTTCACAAATGATACCATTGAAATAAGAACAAGACAGTTTAGCCATATTTTCCGAACGCGTGGGAGTCACAGCTCACACGACGGTGACAAGTTTCGGATGATCTTTGACCCCTGCTCCGATTTCAACCACATCACCGCGTTCTCGCCTGCCACAGGCCAGTCGGCTGATCCCATGAATGTGAGAAAGAAACTCTTCTAGTATTCTGGGTCTGTATCTTAATGGCAAGAAGAACGTTAAAGGAATGACCTGGATACACTGGAAAAAGTTCTACTCTCTTAAGGTCCTTAAGAGGTCGGAGATGAAGATACGTCCACAGAACTTTTAAGATTCTGTACCTTTTACTTTGTGTCTCGTAAAGCACTTATCGCAGCGGATAGTTTAGGCCATAGGCATGTAAGGGTGCTATTGCTCGAGTATAAATTGGGCTGAGTTTTGGGTCCAGAGGAGAAAACATGTTTTGTAACTACAACTTTTAGGGATTTGCGAAATATACGGCGTACGCTTTGTGAACAGGACTTGAAAGAAATCAAAATTATCCAAAACTGAGCCAAAAAAACTTTAAGTAACAAGAAATACCGTGCGTTTGTGTCAGTAGGCAATTCTAGCGTCTCAGTTCAGCAGTGAGAATGGAAATCAGTATTGTCAAACAGGTAGACATTAAATTTCGATTTCAATGAAACAACTACAGTGGCGTGAAAAAACAAAGATAGACATGTGGTTAGTTATAATGTTGCTTTAAGGGGAATGCTTTAATAAAAGTCTGCGATCGAGACCGAGATTAATTTGCATTGTTCTTCGTTGTCTGTACTGCTTAGTTTGAAAGAGGTCACTTCTGATGAATACAGGACACCCCAATATCGTACCTAGAGTCCTCAGGCTCTTTGGCCAGCGGTTAGTCGCCAGGAGAGACTCTGGATAATGGACCGGCCATTTTCCTAGAAAATCTGTGATAAAGCAATGGAAACCGTTACGGGCCAGCCAATCAAAAAATTGAATTTTTGCCATTATCCCAGAGTCTCTCCGGGCGTCCACCCGCTGACCAAACGGCCCGAGGACTCTGGGTACGAGATTGAGGACACCTCGAAACCGAGTCGTAGCGCCTTCAAACATTGCGAAAAGAACTGTGTAGAAGTTCTCCGCCTTAGGTTTTTAACATTTCTCACAAAGTATTTCCCTTTTCAGTCTATAAAAAAAAAACTCTCAACTGTGGCCACAGAAATAAAGGACACGGAGTAGCATTTTTTTTGCCTGCAAAGCTGTGTTGAGTCTCGACTTGAAACCACTAAAATGAAAGCTACTGAGCACTACTTTGGTGGTGCTGTTAGTAATGAAGTGCAAAGTGAATCTACCTTTTGAACCCATGAATGAAATCCTTAAGTGTGACAGGGCCTCCTGTTTCGAGGCAAGAGAAGGGGAGTCCTCCATAAACAACATCCTCTCAGCATGACGTTATAGGATAGGTCTCCCAAACTGATTTTTGTCTTATTTATAGCTGCTAGTACCTGCAAAAAGTCGCTCATTTCTGACTCGCTTGACATGCCTTCTCCCTCTAGAAACACCTTGCTTACAGTAAAACTCTCTGTGTGCAAACAAACTTTTGGCACCAAAATGACCCCTCTTCTTCGCCACATCACGGTATTATGCACTTTCAAAACTCAGACCCAATACCCTGACCATTTTTGAGGGAAAAGTCCTCATTCGAATAAACATTATCGAGTGGATTTGACACCATACAAAGTTAGGGCTCACGAGCACGGGAACCAGAAGACACTGAACGTGACTTTCGTTTGTGATGCGAAGGCATCAAGGAGCTCAGTATTGGGACTCTCTAGTTGGGGCCAAATAAGCGTAGGAAAGATGCCTGCAAAGGAATTTTACGCTATAGAAAGACAAGAAGGGAAAATAAAGGAATGAAACACCGGAAAACTTTATCTACCTGCATATGGATAAAAGCACAGCGTAAAAAGCTGCCGGGAATCTTAGGAGCACATGGTTAGTGCTCCCGGTGTGTGATGGGATTACAACAACCCTTTTTCTCCTTTGGGTGTGCCCCTGGGGGCGATAAGAGCATGGAATGAACCACAAATGAACGGACAATACCTGTTTTATTCTCATATATTGCGACCGCAGTCTGTGAAATATAATTCAGCTGCGAGTCACAAGAGGTGGTAATGTGGAGCTATCTGACTGGCAACTATTCATCAAGGTGCCCCCTACATAGAACTTAGAGACGAGAAAACTCTCGTTTCGGTCCTAAGACTGAATAAACTCTTTAGGGGTACCCGTTACTAAGAGATCAATATTTCATAATCCAAACACTAATTCTGGATAAACACTATGATTGTTTAAAGATTTCTCTACTCAACATAAGGAGAAAATGTGTTTCTCAGACTACTCTATATCAACAGACTGTTTCTCTTTTCATGTCTTTCGTGAAAAAATGAAAATAACTGACTCAGTTGAATTTGGTAGGATGACGATACAAAGATTACATTTCTCAAGAATAAAGTTGAAACTGTCCAATATAATAATTCAAATCAAATCAAATCAAATCAATGTAATACAATGAAAGTTGTGAAAATCAGACAGAGCGGATTCGACTCATTTCGGTATCAACACTTTTAAGCTCTCATATCAACATTCACCGTTGTTCAATATATTTCTTATGGTACTAGTTAAGAGAATTTGTCTTAAAATCGAAACATTTGCATCTTCGTTGATCACTTCCTATCTTCTCTTGACCTGTGTGTGGTATCAAGGAGAAGTTTGGTAAGGAGAATTTAGATCCTAGTCACAACTAGTGGAGCTCAAAACTTTGCGCTTTGCTTTGTTTCTTTTCTCAGGCACTGCTAGGGATTCTATGTCTTATCATGGTGGCCAAGCATATACAACTAAGGATCGCGACAATGACAAGTACTCATCTCGCAACTATGCCTCACTTTATAAACGCGCCTGGAGGTACGTTTGCCACTATTCCAGCCTGAATGGTCGGTACCTTAATGGCAAAACCAGTCCTGAAGGAATGACCTGGTACTACTGCAAAAACGCCCATTACTCTGTTAAAAGGTCTGAGATGAAGATTCGTCAACAGAACTTTTAAGATTCTGCACATCCTTCTTCGTGTCCTTAGGCAAGTAAGGGTGCTATTGCTGGAGTATAGAGTGCTTTTCAATTGAGTGTCGTAAAACCAAAACCAAAGCAATTGCTCTGACCAATCACAACAGAAGAAAGTAGTGCAACGAGCCAATCAGAATACGAAGCAATTACATGAAGCCGGCGCAAAGGGCGGGAAAATACGCGCGTGCAAGTCACGATTGGTTTTGGTTTTGCTTCTCATTGGTTGAGAAAGTGGCACGAGTTTTCTTGGCCAATCACAGAGCGAAGCAATACAAAACCAAAGCAAAACCAGAATTACTTTCGACACTCAATTGAAAACCGCTCTAAAGCGCTGATTTATGTAACCAGAAGGAAAAGAATGCTTGTAATCTCAGAAGTGAGCTGTAGCTACAACTTTTAGCGATTTACGACGTATGCGTTGGCAAAAGGACAACTCAGTAAGAGAAAGAAAAATTTGTCCAGCAATTCTGTAAAAAACTTCAAGAAACAAGAAATGTCATACGTTTGTGTCAGTAACCAATGCTGCTAGTCTTTCAGTTTAGTATTGAGCATATAAATCACTATAGTCAATCAGGTTCAGATTAGATTCGATTTCAATGAAACAACTGCAGCAGAAACAAAAACAAGGTTAGACATCCGCTTAGCTATAATATTGCTTTAAGGGGAATGCTTTAAATGAAGTGTGCTATCAAGGCCAAGATGACATTGTATCGTTTTTCCCTGTCTTAGCACTTAAAATCCCTGAAATCTATTCGGACCACTTTCAAATCTCTCAGTCTGTGGGTAAAATCACCATGGGCGTATGGAGAAAAATTTGTCGGGAGAGGGAGGCGGGGCTGAGCATTTTCGATGTTAATTCGTCATCACGATTAGCTGAGGAAAACCCTAGGAAAACATTTCAAAAGTTCAAAACAAAAAAAGAGATGAGATTTACTCACTTAAGCCTAGAGGAGGTATCAGGAGTGGTTAGTCCGTCTCCACTCCCCCGAAATGTTAATAGGATCGGATAGGATAGGATAACTTTATTTAGACACGGTAAACTCATCAGTCACAACTATGATCCTTTACATGTCATTTTGCACCGTCTTGTTGACACATACCCTTTCAACGTTTATTGTGGTGATGCTACTACTGGGGCGGATCTAGGATTTATATAAAGGGAGATCGAATAAACGACCGCCGAAGGCTGGAGCATCTAGGGGGGTCCGGGGCATGTTCCCCGGGAAAGTTTGATATCTTAGTCCTCGGAAATAAAATTTCCAGCGTTCTGAGAGGCAAACCAAAGGGTGTTTTAATTGCTGTCAATTCAAGTCAGCTTTGCTAGTTTTCGAAGTTAGAAAATTAGGCGATATGGGATCGAAACAGATATGTTAAGACATTGAAGTACAAATTCTCTTTTCGCTGGTTTATGTAGTGCCCGAATGGTCGACCAATTTTGCGGGAAAAGGTCCTGAGAACGAGGTTGCCGATTTTTTTGAGGGAGGGAGGAGGGGGGGGCAGCTCCCCCCCCCGCCCCGTACGCTCATAAAAATCACAACTTCCCACAGGGTCGGTTTTTTTTTTCTATTTTAGGTACTTAATGGAACTCTAAACCGTAAACACTGAAATGAAAGACATCCAGTGGTATTTATTTTTCTGCAAAGCTGTACGATTCTCGTGTCCACTAGAGTGAAAGCTCCTGAGCACAGGCTTCGCTGTGTTGCCGTTCATGATTATCCCGTGCAAAGTGGTTCTATTCTTTTGGTCTTTCAATGAAATCCTAAAGACTGACCATTTCAATTGAAAATCATTGAGCCGCTCAACCTTTGGAGTTTAGTACAGTGAAACCCTAAAGTGTGATCATTCAAACGAAAGCTACTGAGCAGTACTTTCCTGTGGTGCTGTTTATTACGCCGTACAAGGTGGTTCTTACTTTTTGAGTTTGTGGATAAAATCTGAAATCCTCGAGTGTGACCATTAGAAATGAAAATCATTAGGTCGGTCTACCTTTGGAGTCTACAATGACTGAAATCAGGTTTTCCCTGGCCATTTAAATGAAAGCTACTGAGCAGTATTTTCCTATGATGCTGTCAAACAACTAACGGTAAAAAAAACACGGTTAAAATCGAACAACGTTTCGACCGTTCTACGATCATTGCAAGGGCTGGTCAAACAACGTGTAAAGGCGTAAATACGATATTTCGGCTGGCCAACACCAGCCTTCTTCAGGTTTATTGAAGGAAAACGCGAGTTTACATGGTATTTATATTTACCGGAAATGACATGAAATAGTACTTGATGTGTCAAACTCAGGAAAATAACAAGGCAACTAAAATGTATAAGATTTAAATAATACAGAAAAAAAGTCAGAATAAAGCCAGAAAACTTAACATAACATTTCATCGCGTTTGTTAAGGCCTGCAGGTTCTAATGTTTTACCTAACTGAATAAGAAAAGCCTCACGAGCCTTTCTAATGGAATCACGTTTGGTATACAATTGCTCGAGAGGTATCAGGATCATATGATCACTGATGGTATAATCACTGGCAAGGAAGTGTTCGGAGGCTGCAGTGGGATTATAACTTGAAGGGTTGATAATTGGCCGCCTATGTTCATTAAAGCGGTCTTTAAGGCGACGTTTGGTTTCCCCGATATATTGAAGATGACATTTAGCGCACTGAATCATATAAATTACATTGTAAGTATCACAAGAAATGTGCGATTTGATTTTACAGGTTTTGCTAGTATTATAAAATATGTATTGATCTAGTCCGTTTTCTATATAAGGACACGTGGTACAATTATGCTTCTGGCAGCCAAAAGAGCCGGGAGGCTGCCGGGAGTTGTCAGTGCTGGCAGGTTGCGGTAACTGTGCTCTAACAAGGATGTCACTAATGTTTTTACAGCGCCCATAGGCTACTAAAGGGAGATTCATAAAAACGGTTTTACAACGATTAGATGAGTAGAGTACACTGGAATGTTTGTGGATTATGTGAGCCATGTTAGGTAAGACAGGATTATATGTAATGACGAAAGGAACAGTATCGGTCTGTTGTTTGGGTTTGGTTTTAAGAGCGTCGTTGCGAGTAATGTCAGAAGCGCGTTGCATTTGAGTTTTAATAAAGTTCAAGTTATAACTCCGATTAACGAGATAGTCCATTACACGTTGTTTGACCTGCCCTTGCAGTATTTCCCTACATTTTATTATTTTTTGACTGGTCACGATCTGTCTTTGATCCAACGTAGAACAAGTTTGATCGTTCACGGTTTTTACAGTGGTTTTCATAACCTTAAAAAAATTTCAAATTATGCGCTAAAAGATAAAAAGGGGGTGTTAAAAAACAATTACAATATGCAAAACAATTTACAATTTAACAAAAAACTTTCGCACGAACATAGTCACATTGTATATAAAAGAGGCAGTCAAACTTGTTCTTGCATTTCTTTAATACAGTAAAATTCATTTTGAGAATCAAAAATTTAAACGGCATTATACAACAGGGAAATGGACGACAAGGTGAAATGGTTTGTATATCAGCTGTTTTATATCAGCAAATAACACTGGTGCCGACAGAAAAATATAAATATCGATACCTTCCGCTGACGAAAACCACGATTATTAAACAAGGTGTTTATGAACTTTAACCTATTCTATAAACTCGTTCAACGGAAGCATGTTTACTCTGGATTAATGTTTTCAACAAACCCAATTACAACAAAAAATCTTCATGCAGTATTCATCTTTATCATGTGTTTCTCTTCCGGCCAAATACTCCGATTTGTAATACCTAACTTAATCAAATCTTATTCTCTGCGACCCTTTATTCCAAGAGTTATCTCCTCGCTCCAAAACGAGTTACAGACCGGGAAAAAATCATCATAAACTGTCACGACATCCAGCTAAGAGTCACGAAAAGTAATAATGTGGAGATATCTGATTGGCAGTAATGATAAGGTTGTTACCAAAATAAAACTTACAGTAATTTAGAGACGAGAAAAATCTCGTTCCAAAAGAGCATAGAAACTGTTAAGGACGTCTTGGGAACCTGTACAGCTCTTGGTGTTATTTCATAACCAAGTTTTTAACCATCACTGAACGATGAAAGTTTTCTTAGTGTCTGTTCTGATCGCGGTTTTCGTAACAGCAGTTGCAAATACGTCGGTAAAACCTACCAATGGAACTGACAGCAGCAAATCCCAGTGTACTGTGAATAATAACTACAACACCATCTACACCGGACCAAACTGCAAGAAAATCGAGCAACAACTGGCGGAGATTAAACAAGAAATCAGGGCGCTGAAAAGAAACGAAACTGGTGGCTCTGACGGAAAGGGTTTGTAAATTCCTCAGTCTTTCACAGTCTAGTAGCCCTGCCTAGAATCTTGCCCGTTTTATGCTCAGATTTAAATTTTCTCGAGTTAAGATTTATCCCTTTCTAGACCTCACTGTGAGTTCACTTTTTTAAGAATAGCTTTAATTTCTTCGCTCACAGGAAAAGAGGAGTATAAACTATCATCTTATGTAACTTTCAGTTTACAAGAACTGTGCCGCAGTTTACGGACAGCGCCGGAGAAAAGATCAACGGTGTTTACAAAATCAATCCTGGTGGCATGGGCGAGTTTGAAGTGTTCTGTGACCAGAAAACGGCGGGCGGAGGTTGGACGGTGTTTTAAGCCTGGTTTCCATATGATCGTCCGGATCGTCCCGATCGTCCCAGTCGTCTCAAAAAATGTTCAGACGATCGGGACGATCATATGGAAACGCTACCCAGACGATCGCAAACGACCCGGACGACTGAGACGACCTCGATCGCTTGGATAGAATTGAGTTCTATCTGGACGATCGGGACGATCGTGTAAATTTTGAAGCGATCATATGGAAACGCTCTCAGACGACTGAGACGATCGGGACGATCGAAGGCTATCCCAGAAGTCATCACTCTTATTTCACGTGCTCCATTTCAAAATGGCGGCAGAAAACAAGGAGTTAAATACGTCGCTCTTTATGGAAGAAGTGCAAAAATATCCTGCAATCTACAACAAATTTTCTAAGGACTATAAGGATAAGTTTATAAGGATGAATATCTGGAAAGCAATAGGAGAGAAATTCGGGTTAGACGCGGCTGAAGCAGAAAAAAAATATAAGAATGTCCGAACGCGTATGGGCGATACTTGAGAAAAAAAAGGTATGTTCCATCTGGTTCTGGGAGCGATACTGTCCGCTCTCCAGCAGAGTTCAGTAATTTGAATTGTCTTCAGTATTTGAAGCGATCGAGACGATCATATGGAAACCAGCAATCGTCTCAGTCGTCCCGATCGTTTCGAAATTTTTGGAAACGACTGGGACGATCATATGGAAACCAGGCTTTAAAAAGGCGGGACGGTTCCGTGGATTTTTTCCGCGCTTGGGATGCGTACATACGGGGCTTCGGTAATCTGAACGGCGAGTTTTGGCTCGGACTCGACAAGATTCACCGCCTAACGGTGAACGACACTAACAAGCTTCGCGTCGACTTGGAAGACACTGATGGCAAAACAGCATTTGCAGAGTATAGTTCATTTGCTGTGGCAAGCGAAAGAGCGAAATACCAACTCAGCTTGGGAAGTTATTCAGGTACGCTTAACTGTGGGGATGCTTTTTAAGTCAAATAACATCATTTCGAATAAAGGCATCCACTTTAGCATACCTTTGATTGAACAAGTTTTACTGAAGCGAATTGAAATGTTCATGCAGTAAGCGATTGAAGGGTACCCGTTATTAAAAGAACAAGATTTCATAATCCAAAGAGACATTTCATATAGCTAGTTCTGGATAAATACTATGATTGTGCAAAGGTTTCTCAACTCATCATAAGGAGAAAACACTATACAACATACTGTTTCTCTTTTGATGTCTTCCTTGAGTGAAAAAGTGGAAATAACTGACTGAATTTCGTTGGATTACCATACAAAGATAAAATTTGTCTATCTATAGTTCAAATCGAATAAATGTAACAACGTTGTGAAAATCAGACAGCGGATTGGACTCGTTTCGGTATCTTAACACTTTAAGCTCTCGTATCAACATATATTTTCTCCTGACTGTTGTTCAATATATTTTTATGGTGCTGCCGTAAAAGCTCTATTAAGCCCCGGGGGGGGGGGGGGCTTATTTCAAATCTTAAACCCTTCGTTTTCGTGCAGTGAAACTTTATCATTAAATACAGAGCAGCAAACAGTATTATGTGTTTCAAAAACAAACCAACTGGGCCTCATAAGGTGGATTCAATCCACTTTTTGAGGCCCAGTTGGGGGAATAGGAGGGACTAATTACAAAATCTCATGTCCCAAAGGGCGGGGGGGGGGAGGTTATGAGAGAGGGGGGTTTATTAGAAAAACCGACTTCCAAACGCAACTGTGCCTCAGACTATGAAGGCGCCTGGTGGTACAACGCTTGTCACCGCTCCAACCTGAATGGTCGGTACCTTAATGGCAAAACTAGTGGTGAAGGAATGAACTGGTTCTACTGGAAAAACGCCCATTACTCTGTTAAAAGGTCTGAGATGAAGATACGTCCACAGAACCTTTAAGATTTTCTACCTCCTACTTCGTGTCTCGTAAAACATCGCAGTGTTTTTAGTCCTTACACAAGTAAGGGCGCTATTGGTCCAGTATAAATTGCGCTGATTTTTGTAACCAGAAGGAATGCTTGTAATTTGGGCAGTGAGCTGTTACCACAACTTTTAGCGATTTGCGACATATGCGTTGGTAAAAGGACAACTTCAGAGAAATAAAAATTTGTCCAGCACTTCTGTGTAAAACTTCAGGAAACAAGAAATGTCATACGTTTGTGTGAGTAACCAGTGCTCTAGTCTTTCAGTTCAGTATTGAGAATATAAATCACTATTGTCAATCAGGTTCAGATTAGATTCGATTTCAACGAAACAACTGCAGCAGAAACAAAAACAAGGTTAGACATCCGGTTAGCTATAATATTGCTTTGAGGGGAATGCTTTAAATTAAGTGTGCGATCGAGGCCAAGATGATACTGTATCGTTTTTCCTTGTCTGAGCACGTAAAACCCCTGAAAGCTGTGGGTAAAATCACCATGGGCGTATGAAGAAAAATTTGTGGGAGGGGAGGCGAGGCTGAGCGTTTTGAATGTTAATTCTTCATCACCATTAGCTGACGAAAAACACCAGGAAAACATTTCAAAAGTTCAAAACACAAAAAGAGATGAGATTCACTCCCTTAAGCCTAGAAGAAGTATCAGGAGTGGTTAGTCCCCCCCCCCCCCCCCCCCTCTGAAATGTTAATGATCCGTTACATGTCATTTTGCACCGTCTTGTTGACACATGCCCTTTCAACGTTTATTATGGTGTTGCTACTACTAAGGCGGATCTAGATTTTATAGAAAGGGAGATCGAATAAACGACCGCCGAAGGCAGGAGCATCTAGGGGGGTCCGGGGGCATTTCCCCCGGGAAATTTTGACATCTTAGTCCTCGGAAATTAAATTTCCAGCGCTCTGAGAAGCAAACCAAAGGGTGTTTTAATTGCTGTCAATTCAAGTCAACTTTCGTAGTTAGAAAATTAGGCAATATGGGATCGAAACAGATATGTTAAGACACTGAAGTACAAATTCTCTTTTCGCTGGTTTATATAGTGCCCGAAATGGTCGACCAATTTTGCCCGAATTTTTTTAGGACTAGAGGGGGTGGGGCAGCAGCAACCCCCGCCCCGTACGCTTATGAAAATCACAAAGGACGAAAAGTATTGTTTAGAAATGTTCGGGTGCAGTGTATCAGAGCTTCCCACAGGGTCGTTTTTTTCTCTTTTAGGTAGTTAATGGAACTCTAAACCGTGAACACTGAAATCAAGGACATCCAGTGGTATTTTTTTCCTTCAGAGCTGTACGATGGTCTCGTGTTCACTAGAGTGAAAGCTCCCGAGCACAGCTTTGCTGTGTTGCTATTTATGATTATGCCATGCAAAGTGTTCTTCCTTTGAGTATGCGAATGAAATCCTAAAGACTGACCATTTCAATTGAAAATCATTGAGCCGCTCAACCTTTTGAATTTAGTACAGTGAAATACTTAAGTGTAATCATTCAAATGAAAGCTACTCAACAG
>JAEMWC010001894.1:0-82379 GCA_016490735.1 Pachyseris speciosa | reverse complement strand
AAACATTGTGCAAGTGGGATTGAGGACAAGTTCTGTTCCTTCAAAGATGAACTTTGTTTCCTGTCAGCAATGCTTCTGAATCGTGTGAATCTGCTGCGCTACCACAGACAGCACCTGTTAAAACAAAAAGAATAGTTTAGGACCTGGGAACACTAGAGGTGTAACTATTCTGCTTAGGGTTAACAGGATACAAGGAATGTTAATTCAGAAAAAGGATTCTGCCAAGAACAAGGAGACTCAACATGCTTCGAAAAGAACATAACCGTGAAATCTGTGTCGGTAAATCAACAACTTTCTCAAGAATATTCCACTTAATCTATCTTGCCTATTCCGAGTAGCCAAACACTTTCCAAAAGAAGGCAATGTTATCTTTTCAAGTGAACTGGGTATATTTCCAAAAAACACAAATCCGCCTCCTCCGTGCAAACCAAACACTACCCAAAAAATAACGTAATTCTTACTATTCCAAGTTAACCTAAAGCCCTGGTCAAACGGGAAATGTTGGTGACTAAACATTTACCGTTTGGCCACCTTGCTTGGATAGTGTTAAATCGTTGTTTTTAACCGTTTGGTCAGCGCTTCAAAAATCAACAAGTTGACACCAAACAATGTTTGAGGATGTTTTGCCACCAATCATCCAATTCTTAGCTGACCAAAAACGTTCACTAAACGTATATTTTTATATTCTTCTAAGCCCTTCCTGTCAAACCAAAGCTTGTCTCAAAAACAAAGCAATTCTGAATCTGAGTAAACCACGTTTTGCATGGGCAAAACAGCACAATTCCTCTTATTCAAAAATGAACTATACAACAAAATATTCCAAACATACTTAACTGACTTTCTTCAAGGAGCTTGCAAAGACATTACCAATGCAGTTCTTTCTATTTTGAGTAAACCAAATACTTTTTCAAAATCAATTAAAAAGTATTTAAACGCTAACGAAAACGTCACTTAAAGGTTTTATTACAGGTATATTCCACGCGTTTAACCTGTAAAAAGTGAGCAAACCATCCAGGAACTTAACTGGTAGAGAAACGGTGTGTTAAAGTTAAGAAAGAGAGAAAAAGAGAGAAATTTGGCCGTTCACGAGTTCACGTCCTCCACAAAACCTTGAAGCTGGTCATTTCACGTCGTTGTTTAGCAGCGGACGGTATCAATATGTACCAAATTTCCTAACGCACGTACAAAGCCCCTGTTTTTGCGTTAACCTATTGTTTAGTGGCGTTCTCGTCGCCGTTGCCCTGGTCGATGCTTTAACTCTCTATTTTGTCCATAGAGACCGACAGAGTCAAGTCAACAGACCTGCTTAGCAACAGCTTTGGCCAAATCTTTCGAAGTCTCAGTTTTTTCCTGTTCCAGCTGGTCCTTCAGGAGCTCCCCCAAGATTCAGTTTAATGGCCCCCATTAAAGTTCTGAAATCACAAAAACAACAAATGTTGATCCACTAACTGAAGAAAACTGTAGAGATCGAAGAGTGACAAATTACCAAACTAAGCAGACATAGTTCATTACGGGTTTCCGAAAAAGCTCTACTCCATTACTAAGCTGATTCAAAAAACACGTTTGGTTTAAGAGTTACTGGACAGAGAATCTGTGGTGCTGTTGTCTGTGAAGATATGAAAACGAATCTCGAAAGTATTATCCACTGTGTTGGTTTCGAGTATTAGCCCTGTGCCATAGCGAATATCTTTGGCAGAGGGCTAACACTCGAAACGTCAGCTTTTTAATCAAGTTATGATACTGGACACAGAAACTGTGGTGCTCTGTCAGTGAAGGAGTGAAAACGGATCTAAAGTACCGTAAAAGCTCTATTAAGCCTCCCCCCTCTCTCTTTTAAGCCCTCCGTTTGGGAGTCGGTTTTTGTAATAAGCCTCCCCCCCCCCCCCCTTTAAACACGAGATTTTGTAATCATTCCCTCCTATTCCCTCTTACGAAATACACTTTATGCGGCCCTGTTGGTTTGTTATTAAACAAATATACAATAAATCGGACAATACTGTTTCCAGCTCGGCATTTATAATAAGTAACGTTTTACTGCAGTTGTTTGAGATTTGTAAAGAAACTATTTAACACGAAAACGGCCCCACCCTCTCTATTAAGCTCCCCTCTCCAATACGCCCCCCAATGTTGGCCTGAAATTAAATAAGCCCCCCTCCGGGGGGGGGGGTTAATAGAGCTTTTACGGTATGATCCGTATCCTGCATTAGTCCTGTGCCAGGAGATAAAACTCGAAACGTGAGCTTTTCAATCTCGTTACGATAGCCAATAATCATATTCAAGTTTGGGTTTCACGTGAGTGTCAACAGTTTATATCACTTAGCTCTGGCTAAACGAGGCAACAATAGGGCCATTTTATACGGAGAAAATAAGACGCGTCTTATGTAAGACGTACTTAAATAAGACGCGAACTGATCGTATAAATGGTACAAAATAAGCGTTTCGCGTCTTATCTTAGAACAGGGTTTTCAGCTGTTCTTATTTTGTCCGCGTCTTAATTAAGACGTGACTTCCTCGTATAAATGGTTTCGCGTCCTAAATAAGACGTGAACTGCAAGTGCGCTTGCATAAAAACCACAGCAACATGAGCTTGTCTTATGATCAGTCGCACCAATCGGTATATCGCTTTCTTCCGACTCTTCTCAGATTTCTATTGATTTCTTTGTATGCTACGGCGTGGTCTTCATAAGAAAAAAATCTCTGAGAAAGTCTCTTCTTAATAACAGGACAGCACACTTTTGTTTCTTGCTACAGCGCTCCATCTTGGCGGGTAAGCGAGGCTGTATCAAAAATAAGACGCGAACCATTTATACGAGATCTTCGCGTCGTATGTAGGACGCGAAGGTATAAACGGTACAGTTCGCGTCCTATTTAAGTCGCGTCTTAGATAAGACGCGTCTTATTTCCTCCCGTATAAATGGCCCTAATGGTGCGGCAACAATTTGAGCTCGCACATGTTTCAGAACTCCCTCAGAAACATTTTTGTTGTTGCAAATGTTTCCTCGGGCGGCTGAACGGGGAGACATAGTGGAACATGCACGAGCTCAAATTGTCAGATGAGTTTGTTGCCGAGAGAGCTTTCATTTTTTAGTTTTTCTCCATCCCGGCCATACCTGTAACATCTGTCGGTGAGAGGTGTGATGACAAGCCGACCGCTGTTGCCTAGATATTCATATCCATAGTCTATACTGGTGGTGATCATGCGCACAACTGTCTTCTTATCTTCAAAGTAATATCTGAGCTGTGCCAGCCACTGAAAATCGTTGGTGCTGTTTATACCATCCTGGCACATCTTTGCGACTACATCACGAGCTGCAAATAAAAGAAAGAGACAAGTCCGACCTGATTCTTCGTTTCAACACCACAAAAACGTAGAAACAAGATTTGCAGAGAGACTCGCAAAACCAATCCATTGACGATGGTGAGTAAGGGTTTATTTCGGAAACGGCCTTAAAAACAGTCGAAAAAAACAGGAGACTAGTACATATAAGGTTTTTTCAAAAATCTTAAATCATTTCGAGTCAAATAGTTTTTTTTTTCAGATTCGCTGTATTATGGATTAGCTGCAGCGTTTACAAAAGGGTTTTCATAAAATCAAATTGTAAAATCATTGAATTTCTTTTGACAAGCATTGTCTGCACAGTGCAGTTTCTTGACCGAAACATTTCTGGAATCTTGACACGCGCGCAAGGGCTGAGTCGTTCATAGAGTCTTCATAGCATGAGTAGGCTGATCCAGATTCACATTCAAATAACAAGATTTGACTGTGGCTTTTCCTAACCTCAGCTTTAGGTAAGGTTTACAAAACAACTTCAACACGAAAAATTAAATAATTAGCAAAACATTTTTTGGGGCTGCAACGATACCCCGGTACACCGCGATATTTCTTGTCACGATACGAATATCGATATTTGGGCAGCTGCATATCGTGGAATTACAACACGATAAAATGTTCCTCATAGGCAATGAAAAATTGCCGTCATTAATGAGTCCTTACCAAAGTTCTTCATTTTAGCCATTGTATAGCGATTTCAGTATTAAACAAATGGAGAAGCAAACTCCATCCTTTTTGCATCGCATCCGCGTGTCACGTATTATTCAAGATGGCGGACAAACAAACGCACGCCTAGTTACATAAATTAGTAAGAATAGTTGGTCACTTGACACGTACAAGTGTATCGTATCGTGGCACTTGTATCGAGATACGTGTCGTAACATGAGAAAATGTATCGCTGCAGCCTTATAACGTTTACAAGAAGTCGCGCTTGCTCAGCCTTCAAGAAAAGAACCGAATTGAAATGCAAAGTTGAAAGGAAACGAGATGAAAGAATAAAACATAATGGGTGGATTACCGTGAACATCAATTACAGTCAAGGCACCCAGAGTGATCCTGATACCAGGTTCCAGTTTCCCTCGGACAAGGGCCACGATGGTCTCAATCTGGGAATTGGACTTTACTAAATAATTCTGAAGAAAGAAAACAGACACAAAAGAGGTCAACAGTGTTTTATTAACAGTGGCTGTGTGGGAAATTGTAGCAAAGAGTATTCCCTATGGAACAGAGAAAGGTTACTGCAACTACTGCACAAGGCAGAGCTCATATCCTCGCTGCATCCTTTACAACAGATGTTCTCACACACCTCTGGGGGCTATTGTCGAGCTGACCGCCGCCAACTGGCCGGCTTTTTATTTCTAAAGCCAATGCAGTCTAGCATATATCCTTAATGTAGGCAAAGTACAGTAATATGAGACAACAGATATAAGCTTAGTAAGACTCTATGCTGACAATCTTAATAAAGAATGTCTGACCAACACAGTGTATGTTCTCAACTCAAACAAAGGGTTGGGTGGGAACTGGGGCTCTGAAATCTTACCGTGAGGTACTGGGTCGAGTGCGGACTTTCGCGGACAAATTTTAAAAACAAACAAACATAGCGTCCACTGTTGCAAAGGAAAAGGCGTCCTCATCACGAGCTTATTGTTTCAAAAATATTTTCAGGCACAACTCGAGTGCCACTTCGTGGCGGACGCCATGTGTTTTTTAATTTGTCCGCAAAAGTCCGCACTCGACCCAGTACCTCACGGTATGAAACAAGGCAATGGCGGACAGCAAAAAAGCATCTGACAACACTGAGCACATGACTCAAAAGACCCCTCGGGTTCAGACCCCAGCGGTGTGAGAGAAAAAATTTTCCACTTATTTCGTGTCTCAGCCAGTGGAAAATGCAACTTGTTGCAACCACTTGTACTATTTCATTTCACACTGTTCCGTTTGAAGAATCTGGAATCATGGAAAGCAATAACACTTCACCTTCAAGTATTAAGAACGACATTACTCTACCTTCAAGCCATCTTTCTCCAGTATAGCTTGTGACACTTCTGAAGTCCAAAATATGCCACTACAAGCTAAAATAACCTAAAGTAAAGGAAAACGATAAAATAATTGATAAATTGGGCGAAGAGTTTGGTGACAAAATCTTGTATCTCAGAAGGTTGCAAAACGAATAATAGGGAAGCAGCAGTAGCTATAGCGAGTCACTGTCACCTTCGACGTCACAGACGAGGACAATGGATTAAGTGTAGGGGTAGGGGTAGGGGTAGTGGTAGTGACGGCGGGGGTTGTGTTAGTGGTGATGACGGTAATAGTGGCGGCTTCGGAGGCCGCGCTGGTGTTGCTGGTGGTAGCTGATTTGGGCTGCGCCCTCATCAGCTATTTAACAATTAGATTATTCGCTCTCGATTTCTATCGCGTGATAGCTGATTCGGGCTGCGCCCTCATCAGCTATCACGCATAGAAATCGAGAGCGAATAATCTAATTGTTTTAGTATAAATCTACTAGTTTTTCAAAACTAAACAACTAAATTATCTAAATCCTCCTCGCGGACACTTTGAAAACGCGAACAAGCGGCCGCCATTTTGTTGACAACCGCTACTCACTATCTATCACAGAATAGATAGCGGGTAGCATAGCCAATCAGAGAACGGCATTCTCCATAGAACGCTAGTAGATTTACACTAAAACGCGATAGAAATCAGTAGTTGTTGTTTCTGTTGTTGGGGTCTTTGTTGCAGTGGCGTTTGTTACAGTTGCAGTGGAGCAGCAGCAGCTTCACGCGCTACAGTTAATGTCTTACCTGCCCAGGCCACTCTTGGACCCACTTCCCCCGGGGAGTCTGGTAATAAGCATTCACGGCATCCTCTGTAACTTTCTTCAGACTGTTGATCATGACCTCTTCAACTTGAATCAGCCATTTCTCCACCATGCCCTACAAAATAAATTACATACATAAAGAGTGACTGACTATTTTAACGTGAAAAAAAGGTATCTACACCATTCCGATTTTCTTATCTCTTTATCCATGATCTTAATCTTTAAGACGAAAAAGTTAAACAACGGAACCCTTGTATCTAATATACCAGCGTTTTGGGAAGACATAGCAGTCTTCAAAATTGATGAAAGTGGACACGACTGTAAAAGAACAAACTGACGAAAAAGGTTTTAGTCTGAAAATTGGAAAGAAGATGATAAAGATCTGGCTAAAACCTTCAGGAACTAAAAAACTATTATAGAAGACATATTATTGTATTTAAAGGAGACAGGGTGGCCGAGCGGTAAGAGCGCTGGACTTGCTATGCGGTGGCCCCAGGTTCAAGTCCCGCTCTAGCTCGGCCACGCTTGTAAAGAGCCAACTGGTCTGTCTCTGGCCAGTTGGGATTCTTAACCTGTTATGTTTATTTAATTATTTCTTTGACGTATTTGCTCGGCCCCACTAACCTTTGTGTGCTATAAATACTGCCGAGGGTAAATAACGGCCATTTATTTATTTATTTATTTTTATTTTTTTATTTATTTATTTATTTATTTATTTATTATTTATTTATTTATTTATTACCTTGGCTTTAGCAGGGATGATTTTGCTGCTAAACGGTACTGTTTCATTCTCTGCGCTGATCATTCCTACAACCTCCTGATCCTCTGTGAACTCGAGTCTTGCTATTCCTTCAAAACATTTCTTCAGGTGCGGCTGCACTCGCAGAGGATCTTTGGTTTCTGACAGAATCTCCAGTAACTCGTCATTTGACAGGAAGAAAAAC
Source organism: Pachyseris speciosa (assembly GCA_016490735.1). Lineage (NCBI taxonomy): Eukaryota > Metazoa > Cnidaria > Anthozoa > Scleractinia > Pachyseridae > Pachyseris > Pachyseris speciosa. The sequence goes on along the minus strand of JAEMWC010001894.1, from coordinate 75,286 downwards.
CTGGGAGAGAATCAGTCGATTGAACAAAACAATTGGCCCTCTGAATGATTTCATGTACATAAGCTGTTAACCCAAGAACTCACATAAAGGCAACGTCAAGCTGCAAAAAAGTGCTTTAAAAAACCGAAGAAGCACTTCTGTAAAAACGCTACCTAGGAAATGGGTTGTAAAAAACATCCCAACTATAGGTAACATGCCACATGCATAACGCCACCTATCAATATTCGTAGCAAATCGTAGCAGTAGGTAGGACCTATGGCCCATTAACTTAGTTTAATGACCTTACGCCACAGCTAAACGATCAAACACTTTCATCCAACATCGTATTCGAAGAACATGTTTGACCGTTTCGCCGCCTCTCTCAACTTTGCACTCGAATAGCTTTCCATGTTTGATCTACATCAAACATTTTCAGCCGACATTTCATGTAGTGAACAAATGTTTGATCGTTTAGGCACCTCGGCCAACAGAGCTCGAGTGAGCGGAAAAGAGCAACCAAATCAAAACATATTATAACGTCGACATTTCAGCGATAATACGCAAAAATCGCCACAAATCGTTCTGTGGACTCACTTTGTCTGGTGTTTGGTCAAACATTGTTTGTCCATTTAGCCACCCAACGTTTTGTTTAGCAAACATGATGTTGGATGAAAAAGTTTGATCGTTTAGCCGGGGCTTAAAGCTTCCAAAGGTTTTGTGTAGCTCCGTCAGTGGTAGAGCATCCTAACTAGTAATATGAAGCTAAAAGCAATTTAGGCAAAGTTAAAATCAAGTCAATGCTGCCAGCGGTCTCTCCTATCGGTGGGGGGTCCCAGGGAGGTTTCAGGGGCTTTGTCATGTGCTTTGCTTTTTGGCTGCTTGCTTGCTTGTTTTGGTATTTTCCCTTCCTCCACTCACTGGTTATTGGGTAAGTGTATATTTCACACACTGTGTTCAGCGCTGCATTGGCAGGTGCCTGGAGGTCAGCTGTGGCTGGGTTGCCATGGTGACCTCCCTGCTGCTAAGGAGATTGTTGCCTCCTCCATTGCTATCTTTACGGCACCTACCCTCCGATACTTCAGTTGGCTTAGAGTTTAAGGAAAGGTCTTAGGTTCGACGCCTGTTGCAAAAAAAAAAAACTCGCGTGTTTTCTTTTCCCGAGTATGCCAGTGTCATTCAGTGAAAAATACTTAAAAACGTGAATATATTGCATGTGGTTTACATTAATACAGTTTTTGATTGCAACAGGTTGAATACACGACTTCTGCGTGATATAATAATAAACACATTAAAGTTCGGAAACCTGCAAAAATGGAATAAGCATCTTATGCAGCTTTCGATCTGGAATGTGTTTATCAATAGTAATTTAGTAATCCCAAGGATACGCCGCTGCAATTGTTTCTCAAACCACCACTGCTGCTCTTCTGAGAAGCCTTGTACCAGTGGGAGAGAAGAACACTCGTCTTTACCTTGGAAAGAAGAGTTGCTTCTTCTCCAGATAAGCATTGAGACCCTTCTGAATTTCTTCCAGAAGCTGATTAGATTCATTCAGCCTTCCTAACATGTTAGGCTGGGCTGTTGCAATGAGAACTTGGGTGTCTTTCACCTGAAAACGAATATTTTAAATCATTCAAGTCTGTAGTCACTTTCAAATCAATATAAACAACCGGGATTTACTAAAACACTCGAGATTTAACAATCTGTAACTTTATGTAATTTAGCGCAATTCTCCAACATAAGAGTCGTCATCAATTTGTGAAAGGTGAAACTCTGAGACAAATAATGAGAATAACTATTTATAGAGTTAAACTGAATACCAAGGAGAGAGTCCATTACTTACTGCTTCACTCATTATGTCTTTCCAGTAGCTGTCGACGATTCCAAACTTTCGTCCTTCTTCTGGCATTTGAGCCATGATGTCTTCGGAACTGAAAATGGGCTCTAAGTACAGCCATGTTGCTTGGCACTGCAACAAACAAATACTCAGAAATCTTTTCTTGACACTTTTTTGTTACAAAATACAATGCACCCATTCCTTGTGTAAACCTAAAGTTTGGGCTTTCCGAAAAAAACGGATATTGAATTGCGGACATTGAAATGAGGACAATAAGAATAACAGTGAGGCACCAATGCGAAGCCTGAGATATTTGTCAAACTCGATGTATTAATAAAAACAAAAAATCCATTGGACGCTAAAAGACTATGTCTTGCCAAATGTTTTAGTGATTGTATTTTTAACTCAGGGCGACAGCATGTTAGATTCAAACAATTACGAGTATCTAAGGCTAAACTTAGGTTTTAAATTAAGGAGAAAATTTCCAAACCGTAAACATGATATTTAAAACTGTAAACACAAACCTTAAGCCATGCATCAATGATATCTTGCATTTCAATCAACCTTTCACACCACTCCTGTTACAGATAAAACAAAACTGCCTTGTTATAGAATACAAAGAAAACTTTGTAGACGCTACTGCGCTAATCTAAAAGATATCCCAAAAAATGTCAAAAATAAAGAGACCGAGAGGAATGGGAAAGAATCTCTTCAGTGGATTTATTGCAACTCAAACATTTGGAGTATAGCACCTTCTCTGAGCTCAGTCTTAAATGTCTTGTCTTATAATTTGTCATCTGACTGTACAGTACCCCGACTGCATTTTTTATTAATAATGAAAGACAATGAAATAGTCACAAAGACAAATGGCTGAACAGTATAAGGATGGCATTAATTAAGCCACTTACTGTCAGCTCACTCATGCAAAAATCATGTCAAGCGATCCTTTCCTTTCTGCCAATGTTTCAATTCGTCAAACATTTAATAAAAAAAGTCATTCCCAAGAAACGAGAGGAACCCTTCGAGCACTATGACATTGAAAAACCGCTTGCAGTCGAAAGGAATTCATTATAAAAGACAGACTGCATTTGTCACTCAACAAACCTTGATGTCTGCCTCGAAAGGTTTAATGAATGGCGAACCACTCATGGTCTGCGCCTTGACAATATGATCGTCAAGTAACAGCTGAATATCATCCACAGCAGACAGAATAGACACACCCTAAAAAGAAAAAACACAACACTGCATAGTTACAACAAAATTGGAACACGCCTTATCGCAACAGAAAAGAAACATTTTTAAAAACATTAATAAAGAGCTTCGACATCACTGTTACTACAAATACCTAAACTGAACAATAGGTTAATCCAGGTTTGCTGCTCTCTGCCCCTTTTTACAGCTAAAGATGTTATCAAATCGTATTTATGGGCACACGAGATCACTTGCCGGAGAAAAATGCTGCTGCAAACATGGCGGACAGTGCCTATGCTCTAAAAAAGGAAATTAACGTACAAAACTGATAGTGCCTATGAATCCCTATTCCTTAAAGAAGGTATCAGTACTTAAAAAATCTCACAAATAAATCGCAGATCCAATTCACCATGCTATATTATTGTTAGATGTAAATGTTTTGCAGTAGTTTCTCAAGACTAGCTACACATCCCGCCTTCTGAGAAATTCCTGACAGGTCGCGATGAAGCGGACCAATCCGGCAAAATGCCAGAACCGAGGAACGCTATGTTGTTAATTGTTTGGAAATGAAAAGATTACTTGACAATTCCCCTTCCAACGTTTCCCTTATTTTGATTGGCCAAGTGGAATGCACACCATCACAAAACGTCGCAATAAACAAATCAAAAGACCTAACCAGCTGCAAAAGCATGGCACACAGCACTTTGAGCCCCAAAGTCAAAATACAAAATCTCCTCACTGGAAACCATACATTTTCTTATGGTACTAATTGGGAGAACTTGTTAAAGATCATGACAGTTTCTATTTGGTGATCATGTCCCTGACTCTCATTACATTCTCTCTTGATTTATGTATTGATACTCTAAGGAGAAAATTTGATGCTGGTCACTCTTGGGGCTTAAAGGGTTAAAAATTCTAACACACTTCTTTTCATGAGCTGAACTTACTGTGTCCCTGTAGGGAATGAACTCAAAGTACATGTCCTTCCACTCAACTTTCATTCTCTCCATGGCTTTTTCAAGACCAAACTCTTTACTGGCGGCACCGCTTATTTCATCTAGTCTGAAACAAAACAGATCACCTTGCTGAGTAATTCTTGCCAAATGGAACCCGTGTGCCGCAACTCTGGACAAAGCTAGTTGATGTGTGCAAACTTGGCTTAAAATTCTCGGACATTTCGTAAATGAAACGATATTCTTTTCTTGTCCTTTCCCATCATTTACCGTCGTATTATAAGTTTGATATAACCAACATTGATGAGGGTGAGAGAGAAAAATGACCGACACTCAAGGGAATTTTTGTTGTCAAAATTTTGCGTCTGTTAAAGTGTTTAAGACTGCAGAATATAAAACCCAATTTGCTCACTAATCAATTACATTTCGACAAGATTACAACAGCTAAATTTCCTTACTTTTCTGTGAATTTGTGAAGATTATATTCCAGCATGTTACAAAGGGATGTTGTTGGCTCTGGTTTGATGTCAAATCCAACAACTTCGCTCATCTGCAATAAACACAACAAACACAAAGTTTCCACCTCAAACCGGTAACTAGCCCAATATATCTACTACCGCAAAACAGACTTGTTTTACACTTGAGGTATACTTTGCACAAAACAGTTTACCATACACTTATTCCAAAATGGCGGCCAATTATTCTTTTGTTTGCATCTAAAATCCTCACCATTGCATTCACAACAAACTTTATTTCAAACATGTTAACTAGCAAAGAGGGCTAATTAACATGCAAACAAAAGAATTTTTTTGGCCGATTTTGCAAAACAGTTTGCCATACAACTTGATTTTATTGAGAGCGCAGTAAACGAACTATAGGGAGTTTAAGCAACAACGCCAACCACGGTATATATACTGTAACTAATTCGCGGTTATTCCATCGCGTTCAACTTGTGAAAAGTGTGCGAACCACCTAAGAACTAAATTGACAGGAGCGACGTTTGAGTTAAGAGAAAGAATGAAAAACTCGCCGTCATACGTTCACGTCTCCACAAAACCTTGAGAATCTGGTCATTTCACGTTGTTGTTTAAAACAGGACGGTAATGAAATGAGCCAAATTTGTTAACGCACGTGTAAAGCCATTGTTGCTGCTCATGAAACCTTTATTTTAGTGGCGTTTTCGTTGTTGTTGCCGTAGTCGTTGCTTAAACTCCCAATATACATATATATAAGACTACAACCTATGCATAAAAGAGGCAAACTGGTCATGTGGATATACACGTAATGGTCACCTGTTCCCAATGTCGCTCTCTCAGTCCAGGGTTGCAAATGATTTGCAACAGAGGAATATGAACTTTGAACTTGTCAACCTTGCTCTTCACACTGTCAGCCACTCTGCGTGGCCCTGGGGCATCACTGAAGGTTTTGGTTAGTTTCAATACTGTTCTGTACATGCCTCCGATCTCTTCTTCCACTTCCTCTGAGTTAATATCAGTAAAAGGGCCTAATAAAATAAAACAGCAAAATTCAACAAAACAATGAAGAAGCTTGCGCCAAGGGAAAAACACCCGGTAACTGAAAGGCTTTTCATTACTATTCGATCAATCAGACGCCATTTTCTTCAAGATATCCAGAACTACTTGAGCTGGAAGTTGCATTTCCGTTCGCTAAAGGCTCATGCAAATGTTTCCAACATTGTTCGCCAATAACATCCAACATTGTTGGGTAAAAAACATCCAACAGTGTTGGGCCAACATGTTGGGTGCTTTTAAACACCGTGTTGGATGTTCTTGGCGTTTCAACTGCCAACAACACCCAGCACCTGGTTTAATTACACCCAACATGTTGGACCAACAATGTTGGATGTTGTTGGCCCAACAAGGTCGGATGTTGGTGGCCCAACAATGTCGGATGTTGTCAGCCCAACAAGGTTGGATGTCGTTGGCCCAACAAGGTTGGATGTTGTCGTTGGCCCAACAATGTTGGATGTTGTTGGCCCAACAATGTTGGATGTTGGTGGCCCAACAATGTCAGATGTTGTTGCCCCAACAATTTTGAATGTTGTTGGCCAAACAAGGTTGGATGTTGGTGGCCAAACAATGTTGGATTTGTTGGCCCAACAATGTTGGATTTGCTGGCCCAACAATGTTGCATGTTGTTGGCCCAACAATGTTGGATGTTGTTGGCCCAACAATGTTGGATGTTGTTGATCCAACAATATTGGATGTTGTTGGCCAAAAGGTTGGATGTTGGTGGCCCAACAGTGTTGGATGTTGGTGGCCCAACAATGTTGAATGTTGTTGGCCCAACAAGGTTGGATGTTGTTGGCCCAACAATAGCGACCTTCAGATCGCACTACGAGTACGAGATCGAGTACGAGTACGACTTTTCAGTTACTAGTCGCAAGCTTAGATTATAATGTATGACACCAACTCTCGTTCCTAGAGCCTCATTCTATTCTGTTTAACAACACTGAGGAGCGAGGCCTCTGAGAACGCAACTGTTTTGTAATTTGAAAGTCGTACTCGTACTCAATCTCGTACTCGTAGTCTGATCTGAAGGTCGCTAATGTTGGTAGCGTTCGCACAGGCCTTAAGTTAACAGACATACTTCAAGCAATTAAAACAAACCTAAGATCAAAATTGGAAGCGTTAATTCCGCCTACGCTAGAATTTTTTTCAACCTTGATTTGTACAAAATAATTTTTCTCTTCCAGTAATGTGAAGTCATTTAGGCGATCCCAAAGGATTAACAACAAAGTCTTTAAAGTTCATACCATTGAGCCATGCTTCATGTTTGTTATGGAAAGTTAGCGCTGTTCTCCACAGTTTGTCGTAAGGTTCTTTGTACGCAATCATGGTTTGAAGTATTGGGAACTGTGTGGCTTCAAACTCCAACAACTCTTCTTCTGTATTCACTTGCTGTAAAGCAAGGAAACAAACAAATTCATTTACAGCTCCCAAGTACAAAGCCCTCCTCTACCTTGTTCGCGTATTGCCAGTGCCCCAATTACCATTTATCGCTTCGATAGAATCAAAATCGTTCATGCATTCATGCAGTTTTTAACTCTGAAGATAATAGAGACCTCAATTCAACATTTATGGACCGGAGAACAACAGTGTGTGAGACTGAAAAACATATCTATAATTTAGTCCCTTTTGAACAAAACTGAATAGGATTTTAACCTCAATCCTTCACCATTGCTGATACAAAACATTTTTCAGCATTAGTTAAATAAAAGGCGAATCGACAAAAACTGGGAGAAAAAAAATTGGAAGTATTTTTTTTTTTTGCATCAGTATAACAAGATCTAACAAGCCTGTTAAAAGTGAAAGATTTCAAAATGGTTACTCCTGAAACCATTAAAGGAATAATTAACGATATTATTTCAAACATACAATCAGTTCTTCCTGTGCATTCTTCAGGGCCTCTTCAAGTTCATCGAGTTTCTCAACATTCTTTTTCATCTCATCCGCTGCCATGATCTAAAATGAAAGTAAAAAGCAAATTTAGCACTTGTAGAGAATATGTTTTTAGTTGAGGACCCTTCTGTTAACCACTAATTATTATTATGATATTATTATTATTATTATTATTACCAATCATGCATCTTACCTCCTTTTTCCTGAAGGCCTCAACCTCTTTGTTATATCCATTAAGTTTGTCTTCAAATGCCTTCACTCTGAAACAAATTGATTACCCACAAGAATTAGCGACCTAAACATCATCGTGTATAAAGTCGAAGTTATGGTGTTGTACTACATGGCAACAAATGGCACCATATTGAAAACAAACACGTGCACGAGAATGCAAACCAATCTTGGGTAATTATAGCACTTCTTTGTGGAAAGCATGATTGATAAACTAATCAGATCTGAGGACAATTGACAGTTGGTTTCATGATTCCCAGAACTTGATACTGGGGAAACAATGAAACTTCAAAGAAAATGACATTTCTTACTGTAGGTTCCACTATTCAATCAACAACTTTCAATTGCGTAAATGGTTTGAACCCAGGAGTCATATGATAACTAAGTGAAGCACAATCGTCCGGGTGATTTCGCTGGCCAACCGACCTACTAATATAATTGGGAACACTGCAATTTGTGTGTATGAGGGCAGCACCGGGAAATATACGTTCCCTACTGTTTTCGATCATTGAGTGGGTTCTTTTACGTCCCCTAATAGTTTTACATGTACGTGCTGAAGTGAAGGAGACAAGGCCAACAGTTTAATGTCACTGCCCAGTTACGTGATCTTTTGAGCTGAAGCAGATGTTGAACACACAGCCAGTTATCTTAAGACCCTGGTTTGTGGTCTGGTCTGGGTTTCACCCTGCAACCTGCTCAGCAGTCCAGTGCTCTGCCAACAAAGCTCAAAGATCCATTCCACATCTTTCACGATTATTCCAACTCGTCAAACTTCTACAATTTGGGCAAATCATCCACGAACTTAATTTCTATTAACGGCCTTGTAGTAAAGAAAATTAAATTAAGGCAAATTCACCGTCCTGTGGTCATGTTTTCGACCAAACCTTGGTCATCGCTGTTTGTTTGTTTTTTGTACGATGTACTGTGAGGCCTTGCAAGGGGTAGAAGCGAAGAGCGACAAAACAGGCAACAATCTTCTCCCAAAACATCGACAACCAACAGACATCGACAGAAAAAGCGCGACCGTTTGCGACAGGGATAATTCACTTTTCACTCCTCTGTTTTCTTTGCGACAGGGACATTTGTCCCTAACGAAACAAGTGAGAGACAGAATTGTAAACGGGCGACAAAGCATCACCAAACCACCCATTGGAAGGCCTCTGCTGTGTGCAGAGAATTCAACCCACAAACTTAACGAACCTGTTTACAACAAAACAAACAAAAGCTGTCACTTACTTTCTCTTGACTTCGTCCATAGCCAGATCCTTTCTGTGTCCAATCCGGTTTCTGCTGAGCTCAAAGATCTTCTGAATGTGCTCAGGCCAGTGAAAACAGTGCTGTTTAACTTCAGGTCCTCATCTGCAACAGATGTATGTATTAACCTTTATTTTCATGTTGTATATCATGTCATAATTGTGAGACAATGTTCTTATTAGTTTTGAATTCACAAAACATCAGATTCTTTTTGCAAACTTTTTTGATGGTTTCCAAGTCAACTGATATGCCAAAACTCAAAACTCGGAGCTGTGAAGTTGAAACAAACACCTTCAGAATGTGGAAAAAACGTAAAAACGTTTTTGAAAGTTAATTAATAAAAGTTTGCAGAGTGGCAGTGGGATGGCACATAGCTGTGTTGTAGCTGTGACAAATAAGAAAATAATCATTGCTGCAGCCGTAGATGTAAAGGCATAAAAACTAGTGCTGGAGTGAGTAAATATGATTATCAAAATAAAAACAAAATAGCCTAAACAATCTGAAATGTGTTAACATCGTTATGACTGTCATTATGGATTAACTCCATTGGAAAGGTGTCTTGATGGTCTCATTTACATCTAGAAAACCAATACGTAATTATAATATCAGTCGAATTCTTACACCACATTAACACAAGCTAAACGTGGCACAAGGAAAGGGTATGGAATTGGTCAAAGTATGACTTCTCAAGGTTTTAAGGTTTGCAACAATGCTGGAGCAATGAAGTAGTTTGAAAGGCTAACATACATGGAAGTGTCGCATAATCCAGCAAAAAGAGAAGCCGCTCTCCAGCCTCGTCAACAGAAGTTTGTAAATTGACAACAGTAACAGAACTGGCATTCTCCAAGAACTGTGTCAGAGCTACCAAGTCCCCAGTGTTATCAGGCATCTCTTGGACCTTGTCGGATATCTCATCATAGGATTTACACAAGCTAACAACAATGAATACAAACTGATATTGATTCTTACTAATTATACGTGTCTTACTAAAATGTACGCATGTAACTTTACAGGTCAGCTGGTCTTCAAGTTAAGGAAACAAACGGCTCACAAAAAATGGCTCCTAATTGTGCAACAACAAGTCAAGTCTAGTAATCTGTTTTTATATTTAGTACTTGCTATAAAGCCTCTACCAGTAACTGAGTATTTTGTATCTCTAACCTTTTATAGTTTCTTGCTGTAGCGATAATATTATAATTTTAACTGTATCTGGTAATATTATTTGTTAACAACAAACAGTCAAGTTCCAAATGCACAGAAAAACTTAAATACCAATCCAAATAAATGCCAGATGAGGTGACAATTCTAATCATGAACCTCTACTGGATTTCCAAGACACATACCCTCTGTTTCTGTCTCTGTTCTGGTCCACCACGTATTGTATCATTCTGTCTGCCAGTCGTGCCGCTCGGGCAGAAAGCTCCTGATTGACAACATCGCAGTTCAAACACAGCATGTTTAGTGGAACTGTTATGTGCAGTGATGCAATCTCCTTTGACAGATTTTGGTAAGAATCGATTTTCTAGAGAACAAAATGTTAGGCTTAGTACATGTAAAAGTAACTATAATGGTGCATGTACACTTTTCATGTTGCAACAGCCATCTTAACAGTAACTGAAAAAAGTAAGAACGTGTCATCATAATTATGTTTGCATATCTGACTCAAATACCTTGGACAGTGCAAGTAAAACTGGTTCATCCTGGATGAAAGTGTTGATTTCTGTCTCTGCTTTGTTATTTAGCAAATCCTGGTATTTCTTGTACGTGTTCAGGTATCTGCAGGAAGGTTAAGCAAATTAAGATATCAATAAGGGCGATCCCAAAAGCTAGACTAAAAACATATGGAGAGAGAGCGTTTGCTGTGGCGGCACCGAGACTATGGAACTCGATCCCACTTGAACTAAGATCCAGTAGTTCGATAGACGTTTTTAAACGACATTTAAAAACATATCTTTTTAAACAAGCTTTTTAAATTTTTAATTTTTTTGATGATTTCTAACTTATTGATGTAATATTGTAGGATTTTTGGCTTTTTTAATATCTTTTTTAATGTAAAGCGCCATGGACAAATAGTGGATTGAGCGCTATATAAATATTTTATTACTATTACTAAAGGACGCCTTGAAAACAATTCATATCTACATACAGATCTAATCACGGGTGCAGTTAGGTGATCAGAAAAACATAACACAAAAGAAACAACAACGAAAAGAATTCCTTCTAAAGCAACTCACAAGTACGCAGAAGCAATCAGAAGTAACAATTTCTTACAAGCTCCATCAGCTCAACAAGTGAACTGAGAGCATTTTATGAAAGATTGGACAATCATGCCCCTTCACCAACGTGGTACAAATGAAATAATTTCAATTGTACTACATTGGTGAATTCACAGGTATAGTTTATGCTTTTATGCTTCACCGACTGCAGTAGGCCCGGGTCATAACAGGTAAACGAATCACCAAGACGTGCAGGATAAAATCAACATGGCCATGAGCCACTTGACTTGGAATGAATTATAAACAACTCGTGGGTATATGGTTTTGATTCCTTTGTTAGGAAACGTTACTGAAAGCTCCAAAAGAGAAGCGTGACACTTGGTTACATTTTGCTCATGATTAAGTCTTTGTAAGATCAAATTTAAGTGTAACAGCCCTCTTCAAATCAAGTGACCCTTCTATCTGTTCAAAAGCTAGTTCATCCTCTTCTGTATATCTTTTGTTAGTCTTTTGTAGTATCTTAATGAAATTTGCTTTTTTATTCAGCCATTTTCAGGGTCGTAATTTTGGTTGTTTAGTTTACGTGTTTGATAGTTGGAATTTTAGTTGATTACAGACGCGGAATATGTGCCAAGTGTTAGGCACTGGTCAGCGAATGTACAAACCGTTTAACAGCTGGAATTGAAAAGGAGTGAAGGAGTGAAATCAGTCTCACACCCACAACTCTGAAATTGGCAATCTGTCGATTTTCCGAGTTACAGCGGGAAGGGACACAAGTTTGTTATGCACCACTTCAACTATCACAATTCTGGCAAAACAAGGACAAGAGTCTCCACCTTACCGTTACCTTAGATATGTTTTGTACCGTAATTTCAATAAATGAGTAACTATTAAATAATATTTTGAAACAGAATGAGTGATACTTTAGTAGGTTTTTCTCCGGGAACTCTGGTTTTCCCCTCTTCCCAAAAACCAACATTTGATTTGATTTGATTTATTTAGAGTTGATTTCATTTAAAAATTGTAAAGCGCCATTGATCTGTATTTGTAAATGGCATTATATAAGTTATTATTATTATTATTATTATTATTATTATTATTATTATTATTATTATTATTATTATTATTATTTCAAACAAGAGACCAAGCTCTTGTCAACTTGTGTGCGCATTTGTCCATTTAATTTGTCATCTTTTAGTCATGAATGGATAGACAACACTGCATACTTTTGAGGTCCAACGGTGTTGAGTTTGAACACATCCACTGCCTGATTCATGTAATCCTGAACAAGGGCTTCATCAACATGAACTGAGCGTAGAAACAGCTTCTTGTCTTTCATGTCAGGAAACAACTCAATTTCAACCTAAAAGAGCATATGGACAAGCTTCACCTTCTAGCTTTATGACAAGTTTTTCACATGGAGAATACAGCATATAAGAACATAAAGGTGAACATAGATAAAAAAAAGCTTTCAATCTGTGGGTGAAATCACATTGAGCTGGTTATCATCAAAATGAAAACTACAACATAGTTCAGAGGTTTTTTAATAGCTGTGTGAAACCTTTTCCGCCCCCTTCCCAATCTGTCTTTTTTCTCTTTTCTTAATTTGAATAATTTTTCCATCCCTTCTCTGGTGGACTGAAAGAAGTGCCACTGCTCCAGCAGTTGCAGTCTACAAAGTTACCATACGATTTTTATCTTTGGATCATTCTTAAGTTTGATGAAAGGGTCAGGAATCACTTAAACAGGTCAAGACTGTTATTCACAAAAAGCAGGTACTAGTACTATAAGAATGTTTGCCCATCACAATGAAAGGGGTGTTCATTTGTGTGTTGCATCACTAGCTGGACTGTAAGTATCTCACCCTGGGCAGCTCGGCTGCATTTTGAACAATGTCTGTCAAGAGTCTGAGTAGGATATCACGTAATTCTCTGAATGGAGGGTCAAAGGTCAGCTTCCCACCATCAATCTTCAGTTGAACTACTATAATCTAAGAAACAAATAAAGTGATCAATGTCATGGCCAATGGAAAATTAATAATACCGATAAGTATTGAGGGGTTTTAGTGCTTTGGTGCTGCAAATAATTTTTTTCAACACAGCATGAAATGGTGCTTCCCAAGGAATAATGTGAAAGACATTTTACAAAGTTGAATCTTATCATGGAATTACTCTGGACCATACTTTTTTGGTCTACAAATTTCCTTAAAAACATCATTAATAATTCATGAAGGAAATACAAAAGAAATTTATTTTTAATGAGTGTCTTTATATCTGGTAAAGACAAGGCTAAATTTTACATCCGATTTTCTAGGCCAAAATAATCCAAAATCAAAATTTTAGTGTAAGAATGGATAGATGTACAGTAAAGCTTTTTAAGCTGTTCAATAAATTTGCAATTCATGTTTTATCAAGTCCTAAAACACTTGGCTGCTCATCGTGTTTTAAACTTGATAAAACACCCCTGCTAATTTGATAAACATTACATAAACTTTGCTAAATCTCAGTTTTGAAGATCACATACCTCTGTCATGACAAATCGCAAGTCCCAGTAAGTTTCACCAAAATCATTCCCATCCTAAAGGAAACAGAGTATGATTATAAGCGTGTCTCTCATCCTTTTATTTTGTGAATACACACAATAACACTAGCTATCTGAGTGACAAAAAAGGTACTGTACCTTGTATAAGCTTAGAAAGCTGATAAAGTCTGCTAGGGAATTGATAACAAGACTGCGAAGCTGTGTTGACATAAGTGCCGCAAGACAAGCAAAGAACTGCTGCACAAGAGCTGTAGAATCAACCTCTGAGTTGGGTACCAAGTGCATCCATTCGTGGCGCTCCTCAATAAGGATTTGTGCACAGGCAGGAATCCACCTAAAATGAAGATGCCATTTAAGATCTTTGCACATAGGAAACACATTACATAACACATTACATTACTTGGTCCTTTTTCCTCGATAGCTCATTACCCATTCTCCAGAAAAATTCATATCCCCATGGAAGGCTTATTTAGTTTCAAGAACATCCCAGCCCCATCACCCTTGAAATTTCAAATTGAGTTATACTCAAATGAATACAAGGGTTTCTGTAGGTGTGAAACATCTTTAGTTATTTACCTTTTTCAATGTCTCTCAAACCATCTCAGTTGGTAATATAACAACCCCTGACCATTTACTTGAAGATACTATATATATATTTCCTCAAATAAGCACCAACACTCAAATAAGCATCCTTCCCCCCAAATAAGTGCCCACCCCCTAAGTCAAAATAGCAAATAACCCCCCCCCCCTCCTCGAATAAGCACCCTCCTCCCCTCCCCCTCACTTTCTTAAGTAGTAGGGATAAAAGGAAAACCTGTTTTCATTGTCACTTTATTTGTTATCTTGTGAGGTTCAACTATTTTATTATTTTATTTTATTTTATTAGCTTCGCCAGAGACCTGGCAGGGACACTACAACAGCTTGCGCCAATTACTGTAGGCCCGTAACTGCAAATCCCTCCCCCATAACCACATTCTAGTAGAGATACACCACCACACTGGGGACTACGTCCCCTACTCTTTTCGAACAGTGCGTGGGTTCTTTAACGTCCCACAGAATCAACTACACCTGCATCAGTGCATGTAGGCTCTGAACAGTCTACATGTATTTTCCGTAAGTACCTTCCAGTTATTTCTATCTCCTTGTGCTTGCAGAGTTCTTTTATGTGCATTAGCCAAAATAGAGTTTCAGTTTGTGTGGCTGCCCTGAACGTCGCACTTGCTGTGTCCGAAGGAGTTTCGGCGATGAAAAGACTACCGTTGTTATTCGCAAGATTAACACTTTAATCCTCAGTTAACAACTTAAGTTCGCTTCATGGCCGCTCTCGTGGCTGCGCGGTCACCCTGCAAATTGGTGACAGCCGCTGACATTACTACAGTACCGCTGTAGTAACAGGGCTCCTCAACTGCCTCTGTGCAGTTCCAAACAACAGTAAACTTACGCTAATTCTTGAAGACTTCGACTTATACAAACTGTTAGCACTATGCTGTTTTCTCGAAAATTCATCTAACTGTGCCGAGCAGTTACTGAATGATCAACTAGTAACTCAAACTTAAACGTTCAAATGCATTGTTCAATAGTCACAACGTTCTTCAAGCGTTCTTTGTTGGCTCCTCGATGGGGATTTCCCTGGTCTGCTGGTGGAAATCCTCCTCCTCTTCCATTTCATCTGCAGTTAAGAGTACAAGTTTGTGTATAGGTCTGTCTCAATATGATGGCAGGCCTTGACGTTTGCCACAATCAACCAATTCTCCATCTGCCATCAGCAACTTGACCTTTCTAACTAAACCACATTGACTGGGGTAAATCTGCACTACTCTGCCAAGCGGCCACTTGTTACGGGAACCCTCATTCTCCTTAGAGATGACTACAGGGTGTACATCACCAACGGTAAGATTTCTCTTTGGCTGAGTCCACTTATGTCTGACTTGCAAGGTTTGAAGGTATTCTTTGTGCCATCTCAGCCAAAATTCATTAGCAAAGTATTGCACTCTTCTCCAACGTCTGCGGCAATAGATATCGGCTCTTTGAAATTCTCCAGGAGGCGGTAACACTCGCTTGGGTTTCATGGTGAGGAGATGGTTCGTTGTTAATGGCTCTGGAGCCTCTGTACTACATAGGTAATCAACACTGAGAGGTCTCGAGTTTATGATGCATTCAACTTCTGTTATGAATGTCCGCAAAGTCTCATCATCGAGTTGGCCCCCGGCCTTTGACAGTAAAGGTTCCAATGCATTGCACGGATCAACCATTCCCAGGTTCCTCCCATATGACTGGAATGGGGAACGTTCATTCTGAATGGGACCCACTCACATCCATTCCTTATATTAGCAAATACTCTTGAATGTGATCTTGATCCATCTCGAATAATGCTGTCTTTAATTCATTTCGTGCCCCCACGAAATTCGTTCCCTGGTCAGACCTCAGCTGCCTCACAGCGCCTCTCTGATTCATGAAACGACTCAATGCGTTAATAAATAAAGAACTGTCCGGAGAGTTGGCAGTCTCCAGGTGAACACTTCGTGACCCCATACACATGAACAATACTACATAGCGCTTGACATCACTCCTCCTTTCTTTGATGACAAACAGTCCAAAGAAATCAATGACACTATATGAAAAGGGAGGAGCTGGCTCAAGTCTGTCGTCAGGAAGACAAGCCATCTTCTGATGCTCTGTGGGTCTGCGTAGTCGTCTGCATGTTACACAGCTTATTATGAACCTCGATACTCCCGAAGATCCACCGATCAACCAATAGCCACTTTGACACAGCTCATTATGAGTCATCCCACAACTCATGTGATTCACTCTCAGGTGGTGATGTCGAATCAACAGTTCAGTCAAGTGGCCCTTTCGCGGAATAATCACTGGATGCTTCATATCAATTGGCACATTTGCTTGTCTGATACGTCCACCAACACGAATCAGACCATCTTGGTCTACAAAAGGATCCAGTTTGTACAACGAACTAGACTTTCTTAACGTTTGGTTTCTTCTTCTAGCTCAGCCTCTGTCTGTCTCTCTCATCAGTCACTTTTAAGTTGCAGAGAATTTTGAAGCTCCTCATGGAAATGTTTGTGCTGCAAACACCTGATGATGGTCTTCTCTGCCTCTTGAAGTTCTGAGAGTGTAACCTTCAGCATTGTCTTCTCTATCATTGCTTTTGACCTTATCTCTGGTTTCTCCCGCTTTTTCACTTCTCTTCTTTGAAACTTGGACTTCAGTCGTAAACATAGGGCTACGACCTTCATAGCTTGGTACCAGCTGGATACACCATCCAGTCTGCTTGTCTCGAAGTTATCAGGAAACAGAACAGCACTCTTGACTTCCATGATCAATACGGACGCTTTTCTCACTTCCAGGTCGGACTCTTGAAGGGGAGACACCTCCACAACGTCCGGTTTACAGGGTCCACTCTTCCACAGAAATTCTGGACCAGTTAGCCATCGTGAAACTTCTGATAGCTGCTTTGCTGTTAGTCCTTGTGACATGTCGTCTGCGGGATTACTGCTTACAAGTGTCAATGTAGAACCAAGAGTTTGGATCAGTTAGGTCACGGATCTGCTGAACTCTGTTAGCTACGTAAACGTGAAACCTTTTGGCTTCATTGTTGATGTACCTGAGAACTACTCGGCTATCTGTCTAGAAGAACTCTTGGATCTCTGGATACTCTAACTCCTTTCTCACGAACTCACTCATTCTTGCCGAGGTGATAGCAGCAGCTAACTGCAATCTTGGAATAGTCTTGTGTTTCAGGGGTGTTACTCGTACTTTTCCAAAAACGAAAGAACAATGAACTTGGTCATGTTAGTTAATCAGTCTAAGATTAGAGCATTGAGCGTAATCATCCACCGAAGCATCTGAAAAGTAATGCAATTCCACTGCTTTCATGGGGCCAAAGTTGTTTGGCTTGAAACATCGCTGTATTTCCAGTTTCTCCAACTCTGTGATTTCTTCTCGCCACTTCTCCCACTGTGGGCGTAGATATTCAGGAATGGGGCTATTCCAGTCCAACTTATCTCTGCACATCTGCTGGAGTATCTGTTTTCCTTCGAGTGTTACAGGGGCTATGTATCCATTAGGATGATATATGGAGCCAACAGTCAACAAGACGCCTCCTCGGGTTAAAGGGCGATCACGGAGTTCAATAAGGGACCGAAAACTGTCGTTCTCTACGCACCACATTACGCCTTGGGCTCTTTCAATTGGCAAGGGATCTACTGCTAAGTTCAGTTCCTTGATTCTCTTTGCACGGTCTTCAACCGGGAAGGCTTCAAGGACTTCTTTCTTGTTAGACACTATCTTGTGTAATCATATGGCTTGACTGGCTTTGATCAGCTGGATGGCTTCAGGCACTGTTGGTAAGGACTTCAGGCCATCATCCTCACAGAAATCTTTGCGTATGAATGCGGCTGCATCCACACCAAGCTCTTCTTCACCATTGTCAGCTGCTCGCCTAAGCCCAAAGTTCGCACAACCTGGGGAACTACCAACGTCAAACAGATGAACCTTCATACGGTACTCAACAACTTCCTTTGATGGGTCTCCATCTGACCACCACAACGCAATGGCTCCCTGTGTTCTTTGGCAACTACAAACTGATGGAACAATTACTCTTGATGTCCCTCATAAATGCTACACTTTCCTGGCGGAAACGACACAGAATTCCTAGCAGGTCATTCATAAAGTCAGGTCCTTGTAACAAGTAGTCATTAAGGCTGACTCCGTTATACTGGGCTGAACAATCGAACACCACCCTAATCTGTCCCGGTTTCTTTGGGTGATAGACTCCTGTATGTGGGACGTAATTGACTTTACCATCTTGCACTTTAAGCCGATCTACATGAACTCTTTCTGCACATCGAGAGATTAAGTCCCTCATAAAGGTCTGGTAGTCTGAGAAGAACTTTGGATTCTTCTTGAATCTGGAGTTCAACTGGTTCCACCTCTTTACAGCAAGCTGGCGGTTATTGGGAAGGGATACATTGTCAGACGTCAGCAGAAGTGGCATTTCATAATGTCCATGTGGTCCTTTCTTCACTTCGTCCTCTAGAATCCTTAGAAATCTCTCATTCTCCATGGAATAACGTTTGCTCTTAGTATACTTGTCTCCACAAAGTCAGTATCTAACACACGGAGAATCTTCTCTGGATCAATGATCTCCTTGGCCTTCGTAGAGAAAGCAAAGCAGTCATGGATTTCTAAAGCTGCAACTCTATTGCACACACCCTTGTCTCTACCTTCATCATCACGCGACTTGCAGATTCTTCCAATCACTCCCCAACCAGGTACAGTTCTTTGAGCGTACGGCTCATCATTGTCTCTGGCAATTATTTCTCTTGGTCGGATAGCTCTTGGACAGTTTTTTCCAATCAGGATAGAAATTTCAGCGTCTGGATGGTATGGTGTCAACTTATCAGCAATTTTCTCCAGGTGCTGCCACTCTCTGGCAACTTAAGGTTTTGGAATCTGTGATTGATTGGCTGAAACAAGTTCTCGGGTAAAGGCCACTAGCATCTTTACAACACACTCCCTGTGGTAATCCAAAACTTCTAGACCGGAAATCTTTCTGGTTTGAATATGTGCATTCTGCTCTTGCATTGTGGTCAACAGGAGCTCAGTTGACGGGCCTTGTACATTTAACCCTTTGCAAAGCGTTTCAGACACAAAACTGACATTTGAGTGGTCGTCCAGAACTGCATACTGCAATATTTCCTTGTCTGGCTCTCCCACTGGCCTGACCCACTCTGGTACAATCATAGTGTGATCAAATCCACTGTTTTGATCCAGAAGTTGACATACACTCATACAATTCGAGACAACAGCACCATCTTGTGTTTGTTCTCTGTGAAGGCAGGTGGGATGCATTCGTGAGCAAGTTCTGCATTTCAATCTAGCTCTACAGTTCGCTATCTGGTGACTGCTACTGGCAGTACATCCCATACACAAACATTCTTGGAAGAAGAAGTCTTTCCTTTCACTGAAATGCTTTTTACAGAAAACGCTGCACTCTTCTAACTTATGCACTGCACCACAGAACAGACAGTTGTTCAGTTTGGCTGGACCAGGACAACTTGGTTCACTAGAACTACTAGGATCTGCTTCATGGTTGCCGCGGCCCACAGCTGATGTAGCAAGGGAACTACCCTTGTTCCTATCTGGCTTCTGCCTACTGTTAAAATTTGGACTGCTTGATGTGGAGAGGCTTTCTAGTTCTGGTATGTTTGCCTTATCTGCTGCTTCTCTGATGAAACTGGCAAACCTGAAAAAGGTGGGGTAACTAGCTTCACCATGGGTGTGTCTCCACTGCCTCATTGCATCTCTCCACTTGATCTCAAGGTGGTAAGGGATTTTAGCCAGAAGTCTGACATTCTCCTTTGCATAGTCCAACACTGAAAGACCTGGGATGGTTTCTTTTGCAGCCAAGATTTTGTCCAAAAAATCTGAGAACTCTCTCGAGGCAATAGCATCCTTGGGACCTATCTTAGGCCATTTCCCTAATTTGCTAATAAATGCAGTACTCACAACATTACAGTTTCCATACCTTTCCTGCAGTATGGACTTGGCTTTCTGGTAAGCATCTTCTGTACCTATCAGAAGATAGTGTTCCAAACCTTGTTTTGGCTTTCCTGATACAAACTGATTCAACATATTCAAATTGATATCTGCTTCCATTGGTCTGGAGTCGACTAGGGCATTGAAGGCACTTTTCCAACTGGGTATTGCAGAGGATGACCACTGAATATGGGTATTAAGTAATCTTTGGAAGCTGGCCAGAAACAAATAACTGTTAATTCACTGTACTTTGCTGAACATTGACCTCAGCCAACTTTTCCACACACTTTTCTAATGAAGACGCCATTCTCTCCAGTCCACTATTGGGAGAGATTGTTTGACCTTGGGGATAAATACCTTGATCAATCAATGAAGATGCAGTAGTTGCCACTGGTGAGACAGATAGTGGGCCATATGTAGTGGTAACTTGAACAGGATTGCTAACTGCAGATACAAAAACTTGAGCACTAGATACCACCTTTGGAGTGGAAAGGCAAAATTTCTCATGATCTGAATGGTGAGGGGTAAATACAGGCTGTGTTGAGATACCAGGAGAGAATACAGGTGCAGAAATTCATAAGTTACTTGTGACTGGTTGTGGTGTGACCATGGTTGTTACTGCTGAGGCCTGGGTCACTTGAGTCTGAGCTGATGAACATTTGGCATCAGCACCAGTAGGGATTGGTAATCCTTTAAAGAATCTTTCTAGTCCCTCGATCATCACCCTCACTTTCACAGGGAAGGGTATCTAATTTAGTCATCATTGAGTGAAGGGGTTTGTGGTTTAGCTTAGCTTAGTTTAGCTTAGCTTTGTTCAGTTCAAGTCCTCTTAACAGCTCAAATTCTTCCAGCTTTTGTTCCTGAAGTACCTTTGCCAATTTCAGTACTCTTTCTTGCTGAGCAAAGGCTATCTTGATTTTTAAGGCTGCCTTTTCCTTCTGAAGCTCATATGTGACCCTCCACAGGAAAACAGGGATAAAGGTGATAGCACGCTCACAACACGCTAACACAGCACGCTTAGTGTGTCCCACGACACACTTTATGTGCATATTTAATTTGTTGGACAATAAAGGACACACCAGGTTTTGTTTAGGATATGTTAACACGCTAAACCTTTTGTTGGATTTGCGTGCTAAATCTTGACACGCTTAGCGTGCGAGTTTGCACGCTGAAACACACTAGAGCACACTAAATTAAAAAGAAAAATGGCAGAAATACTTCACGTGAGTTCGCACACTGAAACACACTAGAGCACACTAAATTAAAGAGAAAAGTGGTAGAAATATTTCGATATGTTGCCCAAAAACCGTATTTTTATTAAGTTTAATGAATATAAATTCTCACAAAGGAAGAAGAAAATCGACTTTATAAGGATATCACTATCACCGTCCCATCAGATGGCGACGAAAACAGACTCTTGAGGCAGAAATTTTAACCAAATTTAATTGATCACTTTTTAATAAAATCTTGATGTACTTGAAATGGAAGCAGTTATTACGGCCTTTCATATTTTCTTACTTCGCTGTCAAGCGTGCACGCTTGCTGTTGCTTTTAATATCAGCAGTCGCAATTTTTTTTCCAGTCCTTACCTCAAGTGATTCGAAACAGCAGAAACTATTATGGGATGTAAGTACCTCTTTGTAACTATGGTTACACATATAGACACATCAAAACATTATCAAACCATCGCTAGCCGGCATATGTTTATCGCATTTTTATCATGGAGAGTTCCAGAACGGAAGTTTCGTGTTTGCATGTTATGTCGGAAGATGTCCAAAGTTTTGATGAAGTTGCCGAGTTATACTTTCAAGCGCGAGACAATGTCGACAATGAAGCGATTGAAGAATCACCGTGGGACGACGAGTCAGAGAGCGACGAAGAATCCAGCGACGATGATTCCATATTGTTTGACAGCCTGGAAACAGACTTACCGGTATCAGAGAAAGCGAAAACAACTTCATTCATCAATAATACGTGCAAATGTAAATTAGGCGAAAATGAGAAACCGTGTAGCGCTGGCCTTTCACTGGATGACTTTGTCGACAGCCGAAACAACTGCCATGAACTAACTTCTACGGAACTTGATCTGGTCATCCTGGGAGCAATCCAAAGTTCGCTGAACTGCAGTGAAGTTAGCATTTCCGGTAGGTCGCACAAGCATCGCAAGCAAACACTAATGGCATTTTATTATCACGGTAAAAGAATTTCCAAGAAGACGTTCCTGTTTTTGCACTGCCTAAATAAGAACAGATTCTGCAGCCTCGTCAAGCACTACAGGAAGAATGGATTGACTGTACGCGTGAATGGAAACAAGAAACGACTTCCATCTACTGCATTTTCTTCTGAAACTATCGAACGGGTGGTCAAATTTATCCTGAACATTGCCGAAGAGCAAGCGCTCCTTCTTCCGGGACGTGTTCCAGGATTCAAAAGAACTGATGTGCGTTTACTTCCGTCTGTCCTTACAAAGTACGATCTTTGGAAAACGTATTGCGAAATAAGTACGGGACAAGGCCAAATCCATGTTGGTTACTCCAAGTTTTGCGATCTCTGGAATCAGCTTTGCCCGTTTGTGTTAATTATGCGACCTGCGACTGACCTGTGTTGGACTTGTCAAAAAAACAACAATTTAATCCAGAAGACTGCAAATCTACCCGAAGCTGAAAAAGCCGAAGCCGTTAAAACTCAGGAAGAACATCTTCGTCTCGCCGCTGGGGAAAGAGACTTTTATAAGAGCTGTTGTCAGGAATCGAAGGAACATATAAATCGTGACCAGCATCTACAAGGAGTTGATTTTAGCATCAGACGTGAACCATGTTCGTACAATGGCATCGTTCATTACTCTTACGACTATGCACAACAGTTGCATTATCCTTCAGATCCACGTCAGCCAGGACCGATTTATTTTAAAACTCCCAGGAAATGTGCAATTTTTGGAGTGTGTTGTGAAGCTATTTCGAGGCAGGTGAACTTTCTCATCGATGAGAATGTGTTGACGGGAAAGGGTGCCAACAGAACAATTTCTTATGTACATTTTTTTTTCGATCGCCATGGGCTTGGTGAGAAAGAAGTCCAACTCCATTCTGATAACTGTGGTGCCCAAAATAATAACTCAGCATTTTTGTGGTACTACTTGTGGCGTGTAATGAACGGCCTCCACGAGGTGATAAACTATAACTTTCTTATGCCCGGCCACACCAAGTTTTCACCCGATTGGTGTTTTGGATTGCTAAAACAAAAGACAAGGCGAACCTTCATTTCGTCTCTATTTGACATTGCGAGATCTGTGGAGGAATCAGCTACTGTCAATGTAGCTGAACTTGTTGGACTTCACAACGGAACGGTTTTAGTTCCAACCTATGACTGGGTATCTTATCTCGGAAATTACTTTAAAAAACTGCCCAGCATTAAGTCTTACCATCATTTTCGTTTCCACAAAGATTACCCAGGTACCGTATTTTGTAAAAAGTATTGGTACTCTCAAGAGAAGGCCGTCAACTTACTGCGAAACGGAAGAGCTCCAGAGACCAGCGAGCTACCTGCAACAATAGATCCGAGCGGAATCAGTCGGGAACGGGCCGAATATTTGTACAAAGAAATACGGGAGTTTTGTCGGGTTGGAACAGAGGATTTTGTTGCCCCTCCACTGTGAACTAGTAACTTTGTTTTAGAGAGACGTTTCTTCATTCATGAAAATGTATCTAGCTTTGTGTAAAATGTTAAAACCGTTTACTGTGGAAATTGTTATTTATTGTTTTGTTCTTTAAGAACACACGGTTTTATGAAATTAACCATTCAATGGTGGTAAATGGTAACCTCCCTATCCCACGTGCTTAACAGTTTTATCGACCAGTAAAACAGGGACCAAATACAAGTTGATAGTCACTCAAAATGCAAACGATTAGAGTTTTTGTCCGTTTTTGTTTATTTCAAACCCTTTTGCCGAAGCGAGAGTTCAAATGTGCCAAGAGAGCAAATAAGCAGAACGAACAAAAAATAAGACTGCATTTTAAAAGAAGTAAACCAAATTAGCGCCGACCGCTCCGCTAATTGAACACGAGAACTTTTTTATCACCATAAATGAGTCTCGTTCAAGGACGATTTGTGCAAAATAAGGAGCTGAAGGAGGTGTATAATTTTCTTTTCAAAGTTTCCTGTTATGCAGATTATGTGCCCATTACATTCATGTGATTTTTAGTGTGCATAGCTGGCGGTATTGCAGGCTCGCGGAGGAGGAGGCAGCGGAGCATTTGATAGTGAGCGGCGAAGCCGCGACAACGGGCGGTGTAAGCCGCGACGAGTACCGCCTGCCAGAGAACCAGGGTGTTTTGAATGGCCGCCCACTTGTGTCACCTCAACTGAAAGAATAGTTAATGACAGGCCTTTAAGGACTCCCTTCGTGGTTTGTGGTTGTTCAAATTTTCCCTGCAACGAGCATATCTTTGAGAGCTTTAAATCTCTTATATGATATCTATGGGAGGCTGTTTTTTCAGCAACGGCTGATTTGTTTTATATTGTCAGACAATACCACCAGCTACACAGGCCAGTGATTTTTCTGCGAAGAAACGTTTTCTTTTATCACGCGTTGACAATTCTATTGTGAAATGTTCTGTTGTTTTCTGTAGCGTCGCTGCAAGCGCTGAAAAACGTAAAAAGTTTGTATGTTCGGCACAACACAGTGATTGAAATGGGAAAATACTTTCTCCTGCACCGATAACATATCTGCTAAACGAATACATGCCGGCATAAAAGAGTGGTTGTCATGGACGATTTTGCAAGTAAAGTTGTCACCTCCACTATGCGCTGATTACTTTTTTTTGATTTTTCCGCAAGGAAAACTTTTGTGTGTGTGAGTGCCGGCTCGACTCTATTGTGAAATGTTTCATTGTCTTCTGTAGTTTATTTTTGGCCTTGAACATCAAAATCGCTATGTCCCATGTTTTTTTTTTTTTTTTTGAAACGGTAAAATACTCTCTCTGCGCTGATAACCTTTATTTTTTTACGCGCTAGTACTAGTTTTTGTAGCGTCACAACAAGTACCTAAAAATGATACCAATTGTTTTCTTTGTTTTGTTTTTTTTTTAATGGTAAAATAGTGCTTAAAGGTATTTTTGTTTTATCGATGTATGTTGCGCCGAACATTGGGCTACTTCTTGGCACGCGAATGAACGTTTATATAAATGTCCAGGCGTACAAGGTTTCAGGTGCCAAAAGTCTCGAAACTTGACTCGATCCTCGTAATTTTCGAGAATTGAGAATCTAGTCTCGAGCCTTGAGACAAGATAATTGCTGTCATCATGGACAAAGTTACCGCTGCATTTTATCTCACCTATTGTCCAGAGCCGACAACCAAACAGATACTGCATAAAAGGATCATCAATTTCAATTTCTATCACCTTTTCATTGGGCTGCGTTTTGTTTAATACGATGGTATAAGACTGTTTAAATAGCTGTTTGTCGTTTACTTAGAGCATTATCTTGAACTGCTCACAAGAGAAAATCAAGTTTTGACATGGCCTATCGCAATCTTACAAAAATGCCTAAATTATGCCTCGTCTATTTTAGCATCGACAAAACGACATGCATTGTCGAAACCAAAAAAATAAGGAGAAAGGAAAGTGGAGAACCGTTTTCCAACGTTGGGCCTGAAAACGGAGCCAACATAACTGTCAGAAGCAGTGGCAAACTCCTGGATGCCATGGTGATCGCATCAGATGGTAAGCTAACTCCTCCGTCTTTAATTGTTGATCATAGCCTGTTTTAAGATTAACTGACATTTCATCTTCTTTGTACAAAATGGGCTCACATTATTTGGTTGATTTATTTCCAGATAACGAGGAACAGCTAAACAGGGAGGAAAGTTCTTTCGTTGAGGATCCGGCGAATGCGCATCTTTTTGATAAAGAGGACGAAGAAGTAACGAAAAAGAGGCAGGCTGGCACAGCACTTCCAAATCCAGGGCAGAGCGCAAAAAGGGCAAGAACACAGGATAATCAAGATGAGGTGAGGTGGCTTTCTAAGACAGGATAATCTGCCTAAAGTAGTGATATTTCGCTTTCCCAACTTCTAAGGCTGATTTCTGACACGCTACGAGTTAAACTGTAGGCGAGTTAACTTGTGGGCGAGGCGACCGGTTTCCGCGGACACTAAGGCGTGCGTTTCTCAAAATTCCTGACGTGATCATCAGAGCTTAATTCTAAAAATTTTACATTTGCATGAAGTTTTCGGGCTGTTTGTACTGAATGACACCAGAAACAATTATTATCCGTGTTCATGTAGAAAGAAACCGATTTGGCATGACAGTTCTGATTAATAGTGGAAATTTCTTTACAAATTGACGGGTCTGGCCGGCCAGTTCTGACTAATGTAAAGTGCCGTAAAGGCCCTGGCAAACGAGGACACATTGTAGCGGACACATTGTTGCGGACACAAATGTTTCCCTGTTTGCGCGCGCGCAGCATTTGTTGCGGACACATAATCTGTGTCCGAGACACAAAAAATGTTTCTGATTTTTACCAGAAACATTTTGTGTCCGCAACAAATGTTGCGCGCGCGAGCAAACAGGGAAACATTTGTGCCCGCAACATTGTGTCCTCGTTTGCAAGGGCCTTAAGTTGCGAAAATACTGTAACCTCATGTCAGGGCAGCCTTCCTATACCTTTGATTTGTTATGGCCACTTCCGACTAGTTTTTATAAGGTATTTTACCCCACACCAAGCCACTATCATGATTCTCTTGCTCACGCGTAAATGCAAACGATTATGTCTATTTTGTCAAGATTAGTGTATTCCAAATAGAAATATTACCGGTACCTACCAATTAGAACTGAAGCATTGTGACCGAAGGCGTGCATCACCCTGAACAAAGATTTCAATATGTATTACACCCATGAAATCAGTGGTGAGCCTTGCAATCTTATTGGCTCGAATCATGCAATTTTTGTCCTAATCGCAACCTTTTTTGCCTATCAAAATCAGAGGCTAGACTTTGATGCTGTAGTGGATAAATAGATATTACAATTGACAAAAAGCTGTCTCAATTTCAAAATTGAATGTAATAAAGTGGTAACTGAACTGAGTAGAGTTCAATTTTGGTCTGAATTCATAGTCATTTCGCGCTGCTCGCTCCTTCGAATTTAAAATCACAGGTATGTTTCAGACCAAATTAGACCCTCTTAGTTCAATTTCCATTAGAAAATGCGGCCCATTGCAGTGCGCTATAATTGAAATTTTTTATTGCGCTACAGGTCCAAATGCTCCAAGCATTGATAGCAGAGCAAGAGGCAAAGCAAGCCCGCATTAAGCAGCAACGAATGCCAAAACGTAACTCAAGAGATGCTGGCATCCAATGCAACCGAAACAACGTTGTGGCCACGAGTCAAACGGCAGACGTGGCTGTTCAGACGGATTTCATGGATATCATGGGCAACTTAAGGGAGCAAGTAAAAAACCTAACACAGATCGTCACCGAGCTAACTGCCCTTAAGTCTCAGAAAGATCGAGAGACCACAACAATTCGCCGGCCGTTATTTACTGAACTGCTGTCAGACGACACGTTCTGCGATTTAGCCGAGTTCTGCCCGGACAGCTCCGAGAATTGCAGCGTCGCCGACACTGTGAATCCTCTACCAGGTCTCCAGCAGCCCTCAGTAGTCCAAAGACCTGATGCTTTCGGACATCAGCCCCTTTCAAACAGTTCGCCGGAAACCTATTCCTCCCGAGCGCCACTAACTGTGATACCGCAGAATGGACAAGCTGCAAACAGACCCACAGATGGCCCCACAGACCAGCAGCGTCGCCAAGTAGAAGCAATCCTCTTCATGGGAAAGGAGCTGTCCACCATTGCTTTGGCATGTGTCGACGTCCTTTTTACCGAAAGCGAGTTAGCCAATGGAAACACGGGTGGCACGTTTGGCTACAGCAAACTAGATGAAAGTAAATTGAACTTTCTCTGTTCGAGGCTTCGTCAGAAGTTCGATTCTCCATCATTTGAGGGACAATGGCAGAATGTGAGAGCCAAAATTAATTCTAAGTGTAGGGGCAAGAGGAGAACAGTAGTTAAGAGACTAAAACAAAATGCAAGTCAGTAGTATGCCGTTAAGTTATCGCTGGCTTTTTTTTAGACATTTGCTTTGCTACGCGTGAACAGTTATTAGCGGCCGAAGAGCCTGACTAAAAACACAGAACAGGCAAATTATTAGTATATTTACCGATAAATATAAGTTGCTGTTAGGATGAAAACAAAAATAAAGTCTTACTACAATCATAATCTTAGTTAGCTTTTTACTGGATATATTTGCTTGATGTCAACAACGTTTTTAGGTGCCTCTTATATCCTATTAAATTCACTTGGTAATTGTCAACCTCAAGAAGTTGTCAGTTTTTGTTGTCGTGTTTCCAGTGATATTTTTGTTTCTACGTTTTCATATACTGGGTTACGTTACTACGCTGGCTATCTTTTTTTTTTTGTTTTTTGTTGGGTGTGAAATAGTCGTGATTTAGAAGAACAGAGTTTACAGTCCCTGAGAAAAGTTAGAAATGCGACTGGACGCTTACTATGTTATAGCTTTATATCACAAGCTCAAGCAGTGTCTATATTACTATTTCCGTGCCAACAAAAAATCAGCCCAATTATCTCCACGTGCAGTTTTCCATATATATTGAGAAAAATGTATTTGTCGTAAATAAAAAGTATTTCTACCGGAATAGGTAATCCTCGTGACGTTTTTGTTGATGACAGGGAAACAACATCCACAATATTTCATGACTACACTCTCGCCTGTTGGGAGAACTGTTAAGTTTGACTCCTTTACTTGGAGAACCTTTGATTTTCTTTTCCCGGGTATGCCTGTGTCGCTGACTGAAAAACATAAATCTATTAATAAGTGGGTAGTCACACTGGCACTGGCAGTTAGGCAGTTTTGATCATTTTTCCATACTGTCTTTATGCAAACAACAACCTTTACGGCAAGAATTGACAAGGCGTTCCAAAGTCACCAAAGAACTGCACGAACACTGGAACTGAACCTTACGAACTATTTGTCACGTTGTCCTCCTGTAATAAAGTTCCGCTCTCTGCATTAAACTGAGATGAATCTAAACAAATCATATCAATTTTTGTTGCTCGATGTTTTTTTTTTATCCAAGAGGGAAAAGGAATTGCAAAACTGCGACGTCAAGCTGGGTCAAGCATTGTTTCTTCTGGCTGACACAAAAACTCGAGTTCGAGAATTGAATAAAATAATGAGCCTTATTGAAGCTGAAACTCGCCTTATTTCAAAACTATATTGTAACTACAACGACCGAACGTTTAGACACGATGTAGATCTACAATCAAATCCGAGAAGCTTTCGACATGCGGCCATTTTATGGCCAATGAGTTTCATAGAACGGTAAGTAATTTTTGCATCGCTTATCTCTCGTTTTCGCTAATCTCTCGTTTTCTCTTTCAGCATGCATGTTAAATTTTTTAAAGTTACACCTCGCACGCCAAGCGTGTTGTGTTATTTCGCACACAAACCGTGTTCTCACACACTAGATTTTGTCTTCGAACCTCAACACGCTTCTTTGTTTGGCTTCATTGTTCGTGTGCACACACTTTATTGTTTTAAGAAACAAAGAAGTTTGCTAATGAAGTGTGCTCCTGAACACACTTTAAGCTTGCTAAAACCAATTTCTTTTGTTTTAAAGTGGAAGCGTGTTGTGAGCGTGCTATCACCTTTATCCCTGTTTTCCCGTGGAGGGTCACATATTTGTCAATCTTAGTCTGGGGTTCAGAGTTCATGATAGACCGACCACTTTGTTTACTTGTTTTGCACCTTGAAGAACCCTTAGAGCTTGTGGAACAAAATTATTTAGATTCCAACGTTGCTTGCTCCAAGTACTTAATTCCCTCCCTTACATCACTTTCAAAATTTCTCCAATCATCATGGACTTGCTCCCAAATGGCATTAACAGAAACAAGTTCTTGATCCCGAACAACTTCTTTGGTCTCATGATACAAATCCATAAATTCACTCCAGAGTACTTGGGCCTAATAAGAATGCTTAGTTCCTGTTTCCATACAAACACTTTTAATTACTACACTTCCCTTGAAGAAGTAAGGTTTTCCTCAAAGTTTTAGTAAGAGCAGTCTTCTTGAACTTAAAACCGTTTACTGTCAGATCGATTTGATACTGAAGACCCTTTTCAGTTAACTTTCCACATCGGGGTACATCAACAGAGGAATGTTTTTGTTCCACGGCCTTACCGAAGTACTCTATGACCTCCATTTTCTTCGGTAGATTTGAAAAGTAAAATCAGGATGATTCACCATCAACGTGAGAAATAGGAGAACCACTTACCACACCTTCAGCAATTGCATTCTCAGAAATCTGATCTGACTCTTGAGACATGATGAGTTCCTGAATCCAAACTGATTTACCGGTAACTCACGTGTACTTCTCAGTCAGTGAGGAAATGGACCTCAACACCACTTGAAAATCCGATCCGAACCTTCTTCACGGAAACAAGACCAACAAGCGACCCACAGGATTTATGTCCTTCACTTGAGCCGCATCCTCAAGTTCTTCACGAGTTGTTATTTAATTTGTTGTTTAAGTTGTTATTGTGGCTGCCCCTGAACTGAAGGAGTTTCGATGATGAAAAGACTACTGTTGTTATTTGCAAGATTAACACTTTAATCCTCAGATAACAACTTAAGTTCACTTCACTAATTCGGATGGCCAGAGGATATTGCATGGTTTGAAAAACTACATATCACACTTGTGATGAGACAAAAACATGGCCGCTCTCATGGCTGCGCGGTCACCCTGCAAATTGGTGACAACCACTGACATTACTGATGCCTTACTACAGTACCGCTGTAGTAACAGTTTGTTTTAAGAAAAACTTAATATGTGCCCCCCTCGATTAAGCATCCTCCTTATAAGCGCCCAGGCACTTATTCAAGGAAATACAGTATTCAAGGTACATGTACATGTATGAGTAAATCTTAGGTCTGACTAAATGATGTTATTGTAATTATTAATAATAAGCACATCTCAAGTGTTCTAACCAATGCTTTTAAAATTCATTAATAATTCATAAGAGCTATGACCAATCTACAGGTAGTATTTGAGTCACATGTACATCTCTCTAAACCCCAATACAAATCAACTGCTGCATTAACTTTCATAAAAGTCAGTCTTGCTCAGCTAATTAGTATGCATTAATGTTTGATACAGATCTCTACTGATTACCATGACAAACACAATCTATTGTTTCATTTCATGGGTATGACAAAATATTCGCGTGAGATCTGTATGGGTGTTTCAATGGCTCGCTGATTGTAAACACCCATGCAGAACTCCCGCAAATATTTTATCTACTACTTACAAACATGGGAAAATTGATGCTAATGGATGATGATGATGTTGATCACAACATTGATGACCATAATGAAAATAATGACAGTGACAACAACAATAAAAATGATGATGACAATTGTTACGACGCTAATAACAGTGATGATAATGAGGCCGAATACAATGATGCTGTCAAGTTCAGGTAACAATAAAATAACAGGGAAACACTTACGTCTTTTTCAAGAATTCTCTTGTCTTTGCACACTGCTGTCTGACAAGAGATTCAAACTCGTCTGGTGTAACAGGAAGACCTGAACCAAGCAACTTGTCTCCATCAACAAATCTAACCTCAGAAAATCTGAAGAAACAATCATTCCAAGGTGTTTCAGTATGATACGTACATTAACACTGTGGGTTAGATCATTGTTAATTAAGACAATGCAGGATGTGAAAGAAAACTCAAAAGAATTTGTAAATAATGAGCCACAGGCAAGTGATTTACGAATTCTTTGAGTGTTCTTCCAACATCCCAAGTAACATATTCCATTTCAACAAAACAGACAATAAAATTTAAGACAACAACAACAACCATTTTATTTTGCTATATATAGAAGATATATATTACAGCAAAAGAAAGATAAACTTAAGCAAAAAAACTACTTGGCTGTTTCATAATCAAGTGTACCCTTTTTTAATTTGTGTTGTTACAAGCGTTTACTTTAAAACTGGTAACAAGCAGGCAATGCATTGTAGCATAATATGAAAGAGAACCTATTGTGCTGAACAAAATAAAAAAAAAGTTGTGGAAATCAGTTAATATTTGGCAGAGTTATGGAGGATTACAGTATGTGGTAAAAAAAAATGCTCCAATTGCACTGTTACGGTGTGACATTCATAATTCACTATTAACGTCTGCATTGAAAGTGGAGGTTGGGTGCTCAGGGACCTGGGACTGGTACCGCCGACCCAAACCCAGGTTGGTAGAACACCCCATAAGCCTGCTGTACCCACAACCCAGCCACGAGCCCCGCCCGCCACACCAAGCCCCAAACCAAGCACCCATCACACTGAACTAGGAGTTCAGTGGAAGAAACAATAAATAAATAAATAAATAAATAAATAAATAAATAAATAAATAAAAAAAAGAAGAAAACTAAAGGGAGGGGAGGGAGGGGAAATACTTGAAAACACACGAGCTGCAATGCACTATACCCAAAGCAATTAAGTAAAAACTACAAGCACGTGGAAAAGGTGCACGCATAAAATAAACAGAACCGCCGCTGACCACCGGACTGCCTGAAGACATCAGACATAAGCCAGAAAGGCTACTAGCAAACGCAAACGCCATGCTAGGCCATGCCAATAACTGAGCAAAAACTTGCTCTTAGTCATTAACTAGGTCAAAATTTGCATTTAACCCCCAAATTTGCATTTTCCTCGCAACTCTGTCACTCTCCCTAACAACTTCCCCCCCCCCCACCACCCCTAGCTGCCGCTACAAAAGGGACATTAAAGACAAGGACGGCAACGTCAATGAGAACATTACAAACCAATAGGTTTAATGAGCAAAAACAATCACTCTGCACATGCATTTTACAGTTTGATACATGTACATGTCTTTGCCGTCCTCTGCAAAATAACAACGTGAAATGACCAAATTTTAGGTTTTGTCGAGAACATGAGCGCATGACGGTAAATATTTCTTTCCTTTCCCTTACTTTAATGCCGTTCACAGTAATTTAGTCCCAGGACAGTTCGCCAGCATTTTACAAGTTACACAAATCAGAATAATTGTGAATGAGTTACAAAAACGAGAAGTAACATTTTGAAATGATGTTGTCGTTGCCGTTGCCGTTGCTGAAGCTCCCTTATAAATTTAAGGAGACAGTCACGTGTTTAAAGCTGGTTGGAATAAACTGCTTTGCAAGCAGAGGTGAGAGTGACCATCAGGGGGTACCACCAAAAATAACATTTCATTGTGGAAATATGCCCGAAATTTAGATAAGTGGCAAAATACAATGGCTTTCCATCAGAAAAAAAGTCAACCAGTTAAGTAATAATAGGCGATCCTGTTGATGTGAGAATTTCGGCATCAAACAAGTCATAGTAGAAAAACATTCGGTTAAGGAAGGGGGGGGGGTCTGGACCCCCCCGACCCTCCCCCTGGATCTGCCACTGGGGGCATAGGGTTTCACAAAAATCGTGTAGTGTCTGCGTACCCCTACCTTTATCTTTCTGAATGTTAGCCAAATTCATCCAACAAAGGTACCGTGAAAACTCGTGTATAAGCCCCACTAGTAGATATGTCGCACCTCCAAATTTCAAGCATGATTATGAGAAAAAAAAAGAACTTGAAAAAAATCACTCCTGCAAAAAAGTTGTTTCTTAACAGTTGTTCGCGATAAACTTGCCGAAATCTAATGTTGTGTATTTGCAGTGACCTTAAGACGTTAAACAACTCTTAAAATACCGATTTACAAGCTTATCTTTAATCAATTTCCTTAATTCTTGGAACTGATAATGGTTGTCTTCATTGTTAAAGCCCACAGTTGAAATGAAAACGATGAAATTTGAACGAAAATAAAGAGCAAAAGAACGATTCAAAATGTTTGCTTACGTGTAGTAACTACAGAGACATTTACAGAGGGAAGTCTGGACACCAGAGTAGCTGACAATGATCAGAAAACAACATGGAAAGGTTTTTGCTTTCCTATCAGCTGTGCATGGATAGTGTTTATAAAGACGTAGAGAAGCCATTGGTTGGAGAAAATCTTGTTGCTAAACAAGAGTTTAACAACCCCAGGGATAAACACACCATGCAAGTAATGAAAGGCAACAAAACAGTCGGCCATTTGCCTCACGAGTTCTCCCAAATACCATGGTACTTTCTCTCACGTAGTGGTGAGATTGAAGTGATCAGTCGAAGACAACATTGTAAATTAAAGTCTTTTGTGGAAGTATGGAGATTCCATGCCAGTTAGAGTTTCCAATGACTGGCAAGCAAGATTCAGGTTTTGAACCTGAAGATACAAACGGCTCCTTTAGAAGCCACCATTTCTACCGAAAGTAATGTGTTTAATCGTTATTTACTGAAGGTTTTTGGTGCTATTTCAGCATTTGTGACCCCATATAGAAGTCAGTTTACTTCCTCTGAGAGTAATGGTCTCGTATATAAGCTGCACTCACGATTTTGAGCCCAAAATTTCGGCAAAAAAGGGTGGCTTATACACAAGTTTTTACAGTATATATTTTAAGATGAGTCTTGTCACCTTTAAGGATATCTCTTTAAGACAGCTGCTGCTAATAGGTAAGAAAATACATCGTGATTTTTTGCCAAATGTAGTGTCTATACCCCTGTAGTGTCTGCACCCCCATTATGCTTAAATGACCATTCCTGGCAACATAAGTCAAATACTGGAGCAAAATGTTAATTCACAAGAAACTAAGTTTTTCTCTGTTTAGACAACATTTTAGACTGCTGGTGAGAGCTGGAAAATGTCTGAAGTTTACAGGCTGGTTTAACAAAGGAAACCAATTGCTCAGCTTGATACAAAAAAGCTTCAAATAGAAATAAGGCAGTTTGTGCAAAGATATTTCAGACTACTATATACATGTGTATACCAAAGGCATAAAGCTACCTAATTTGTATAGATCACTTTTATTTGCTGAAATATGAAACTTTATTTTTGATCCTTCCTGACCTCTAAAAGGAACACCTAATTGTGAAACAGCCGACTTAGAATAGTAAAAATTAAACGAGCTGAGTGGTTACAAAAATCATAAAGATTAAAATACAGTCGAACCCTGATTATCCGGACTCATGCGGATTGAGCTGAACAGTCTCGATAATCGAGAGACCGAATAATCGAAGATATGAATATTAATGAGCCAAAACTAAAACTGAATGACTGAACAAGTGGATCATGAAATTATACTTACATGTAGAAACAACGAAAATCTGAGCAAATCAGAGCTCAGTGAAAATTACGCTGCAGTAGTATGGCATATGTGAAAACGCATACAGATTTGTGTTTTGAAGCAAAACAAATTCAGTTTGAACCAGAGTTTCATCACTTAATTTGAAGGGAAAATGTTTTGCTGCAGATCTTACATAAAGTTATAATTAATATTCATGAAAAACTGGGACCAGCTAAGCAAGTCCGGATAATCAAAAAATCCGGATAATCGAGGTCTGGATAATCGAGGTTTGACTGTGAACATTGAATTAACAGATTTCAACAATACTGAAAATCAACTCACACACCTGTCATACCAGAGGTTCTGAATCTTCATCATCACTGGATTTGTAATGAAGAGATTCTTGGTGCAGGACTCTTTTGCAGAACGATAAGAGTTATGCCAAGGTACAGGTGCTCTAACAGTCCTAAAAGAGACAGAAAGCACTCCGATTCATGCTAATTGTACAAATAATTCTAATCTCACAAATTATTGTAATTGAAGGGCCTGGAGCAGAATATCAAAATTAAAGTGTATTGCTACACCCAATTCACAGATCAGCTGCTTCAGCATGCAAATCTTTGCAGATTCTTCCACCCAGACCACCCTCTATGATCTTTGCTTTTAAATTTTCAGTAAGAACTTGGTCAGGTGAGTATTTTTCATCTATAGGATTTTTTTTTCAGTTTGACGAGAATAGAGGTTATAGTTGGTGGCTGCATACGTTGTACAATAGTGGTTCCCCCTAACAAGGTTGACATGGATACCTCCATTCTGTGCCTGATTAATAGGTCCACTACTGACCTTTTAAGGTATGGTGATGCTAGTCCAAAGATGACATCTTATTAACATGACAAGTGTAATAAAGGTTGACAATAACACATTAATGTACCTTTGAGGAAAAGGTTTGGGGATCTCCTTGATGTGCAGTCTCTGCCTTTCACCTGAATCCATCAGTATATAATCAACTGTCAATGTGAGAAACAAAACAAAATCTATTGATACATAACTTACAGCAATAAACATGTAGAAATTACATCCAATGGGAAACTCCCAAGCTTGAAAAATCAGTGCAGAAAAGAATGTGCAAATACACTGTATGAGCATGGCACTGTATACCATCAGTCATGTATCAAAACTAAATGGCCTAATGTAATGTATATAAAAACAATATAACATTACTTAACAAACATGGGCATGATGGCATAGCGTGATGCACACCACTCACTTCCAATTAGATTCATTTTCCCTCACAACAAATAAAAATTTGTTGTTCCAGGAAACAACCACAGACGTTTTTCTTTTTAAATGTGATTCTGACAAGGATTCACTGTTGAAGAATCTTTGAAGATCTTACCAAGATCCTTAAGCTTATTTCCTGCTTTCAGGGCTTCATTAAGAATAACATACCGATAGACTTCCGGACACTGTAATCATAATCATTGATCACTTCCTCCTTGAGTCTGCCGACAAGGGGATCAAGTTCTGTATTCCGTCGTAGCTTCTCTGGTATTCTTTTCTGCAGTATTCTCTCCATAACCTCCTTGTCTTGTTTTGCCAGTGAATGGTCTGGAACTCCTCGCGATATGTAGTATTCATAACGCTTATGAAAATAATTTATTTCAATTAAATGTGTAGTCATGTTACTCTATTATTAATAGAAATTACTTGTAATGAGGTGGGGGTACACATGAATTTAAGTAAAATTTTAAAGAGTTTGAAGGGGGGATTGAAATGGGGAAAAAATTAATGTTTTGAAACACCACCAGACAGTTGACTCCCCACCAGGGCACTGCAGGTTGCTGGGGAACTGTTTGGTGTCTGTCTACTACACTGTAATTTCTAACTTAACCTTCATTAAATAGATCTTCAACACTTTCTATTTCCCTAAATTTAACTAATTCTTTGAGAAAAATATATCTTCCAAATATATCCAAAACTTACCAAAAAAATCACAAAATATCCCACAACATACATGTACATGTAGCTTTGTGCAATGAGCATACGGAATTTTAGATTGCTTGAAATGCAAACAAGTTATTACCATTAAATCCATGTTAAGCAACCTAAAAAACTGTGTTCAGGTGTACCTCCCCCTGAATCATCTTTGGCCCCAAGAGGCTTTTCTTTTCATACAGTGTACCGTATAGCTGCTTTAAAAGTTCACAATCCCTGATGATTTGTAGCAAATTGCATCGTAACTGTCATTGTTTTCAGGGCTAGAAGCAACGTTCTCTTGTTTCTTCTACTAACCTCTTTGCCAATGCAACATGTTGTACAAATAATAAAAATATAAGATCTTATAGATTGTCCAATGATGAAAAAGGTATCAATTGGCTGTTACTCACACGACATGAGACAATGTCAAACACAACAATGAAGCAATGCCATATGGATTAGCATGACAGCCAAAAAGAGTATTATAAAGTTTAAATCATCATGAAGTAGAAATTCTGTATACACTCACCTCGAGATCACGTTTAGAAAGTTTTTCTTCATCCAAGCTTTCCACTTCCTGAAAGGATTTTATGATATCCAGCTGTTCTGCTGGGGTCATGGCTCTGCTGGGCGCACGTAACAGCCTGTGACAATTTAGAGGCAGATGAGAAGTAATGTAAACCGCTACAGGCACATAAACAGCCACGGCTACACAACTGAAGATTTTCCCTGTAGAGGTGAGTTGACGTACCCTCTGGTATTTTCTCCAAAAAAAATTGCAAGTCCCTACGTCTCTACCACATGTCTACACATAAGCCATCACCTTCAAACAGGCACTGCAATACTTTGAAACCTCACTGTTTTCCTGGGAGCAAAGGATTTCCTCTATAGCCACTACCAAGTAGAGCCCTGATTTTTTTGTGTAAAACACAAATCTCTGGCCACTCATTAGCTTAGCTTAATTAGCTTCAAGAATTAGCAAAATACAAATAACTCACTCAGATTTTTCTCCTTCTGATTTGCTCCTTGCATGTGGACCAGCCACTCTTTTCCTTGGTGATGTTTGTTCTTTAGCTGTTTCTTGTTAAGAATTATAAATAAGCTGCCTTACTATAGCCGCCTTTTGTTGATGGGCCAATCATAGCGCATACTCAAATTCTGGTAAACAGAACAAGGAATTTGGCGCTGCTTCACAAACATTACTAACCAGGGTTACAATGTAGATTGTGTCTGCAATGCTGGCAACCTTACTATAAATTTATTTATTGAAGTATGTTTTTATTAGGGATTAATCAACACTGAAAGGAATGCCATTCTATTTGAAGCCATTATGAGGTGACAAAGCTTTTAGACAAACAGGCTCCAGGTTTGAAAAAGAATTAAACATAGATAAATATCTTGGGTGGGGGGGGGGGGCACAATTCCAGTAAAATTTTAAAACAAGGAGCTCTCTTCCTCTTAGAACCACACTCTTGATTACTACATTAACTATGCCGTAAAATATTCAAGGATACAAGCTTGGTGAGTTGGAGCTCTTGTTGGTGGTCTAACAGGAGTCTGGAGTTTGGCCAGATTCTTCATCTTTAAGCAACTAGCTGATGGTGTGTAATTGTTAGCAATAGACTCGCTAGGTGTTCTGGCATAAGCAGTCTCTTTGAATGGTGCTGCTCGTGTCCATGATGGGTCCTTCATGATTGGTGGGTGTTCACTGTGACGCAATACAATCTACAAGAATAGTACAAAAAAACTGTAACTACCTTTATTATATGACTGGCTCTTTCAGCAGTCAAGATGAATCAATTCTCCTGCTGTGATTGGCTACCCGCGAGGTCAAGATGGAGCCATCTTGACCGCTCTGGATAGCCCGTTCGTCCCGCGTTTTACTGTCTTTTAATAGCCTTCTTTGAGTCATATAATAAATCCTTTATTGACCAAGCTTGTTCAGTCAAGATGCATAAACATGCAAAAAAAGAACTTGGCCAATATCCCGCCATCTTGACCTCACGCTTGGCCAATAACCCATATGTACTAAGGTGTTTTCCATAAAAGGGGGTATATTGTCTTCAAGAATAAGGTTACAACATTTAATTCAATAATCTCATCTGCATGCCCCCCTCCCCCTTAATAAAACCAAAAACCAATACTTGACCCTCCCCACCCTCCTAAAAAATAGGCATGCAACACATGCAAAAATTGGATAGTTTCTGACTTTTATATTGGTCATGCAATGTACACTTAAGTGTGGTACAAAATCAAAACTTAGTAACAATATATTAAGAAATCTTTTAGTTTTCCAATGTTCCACTGATTTGCTCAAGCAAAGTGATGTCATGGAGGGTTAATCTCAAGCCTCGAGATATGATACCCTAGTACTGGTTAAATGCTTCCAGGAGCAAGGCTCGTGACACTTTGTAAATCCCCAGTACAATTTGAATTTCATGGGCCTTGCAGCCTCAACATTTTAATCAAAGGTATTTCATAACCTTGATGATTTCTTTTTGGAATGCTAGGGACATTTCAAACTGACAGAAAAGTTGGTAGTCTCATGATCTCACAAATTATTGAATCCCCCCTCCCCCTTTCATTAATACCTCTTACTAACCGAGTTCAAGGTCCATACTGTAAGTTACAGACCGAGTTTTTTCCCGTTGATTTATGGCCCAAGCGCGAAGCGCGCAGGCCATAAATTAATGGGAAAAAACGAGGATCCGTAACTTACAGTACGGACCGAGAAAACGAGGTAAGTAAGATATTTATTATATCTCTGAGGTTAATCCAGCGCGCGGGAAAGAAAACTAGTTGAAGCCAAGCGGACCGTACTGTAGAATACGGCCTGCAAAATTGACCAATCACAGCGCGCGTACTAAGTGTGAGATATAATAATTTATATTAATTAGTAATCGCTGTTGTATAGAGGGTTTTCATGTGACGTCATAAAAAACTAAAATTCAAAAGTAAACAGACTTTTGCATTGTTACCTTCATCACGTAAAAGACATTTTAGAAAATAATATATCTGCTTGCATGTTTTCAGCTCGGTTGCAAGCTTTGTTTTGAAAATAGAGCCGTTTGAATTTTAGAGTTTTTCACAGTGCATGACATAAAGATGTCTGCTCATAAGTAATTCTCACTTACATGAAAACATCAATTCACCGTGTATTTTTGACGTTTGAAAAGCCAACATGGTAAGAGAAGCGACTATGTGAATGTTTGAAAGCTCAGCGGAGAGAACAAAGCCTTTGAAATAGCTAAAGTAAGAAACATATGTTTTAACTCTTTTCTGGCCACCATTTTGGCATCCCTGTGAGGGACGCCAAAATGGCGTTTCCATACAAAACACTATAATCTTGATTGGTACATTTTCCCGAATAACTCGAGTAAAGGATATTGCATGGCCCTGAGACTTCAGCATTTTGTTTATTTATTTAAGTAACACTTCTATAATATCACAATTTCGTGACTTTATCTATTAAATGGCTGATGATTTTAGTTTTTTACTTGCGTGACTGAAAATGCTCTATATATATAGTAGTGAAAACTGGTGGTAACATTACTAGCCTGCATCACAGATGAAATCTAACCCCAGTTGGTAACATCTGCACAGCAGCGCCAAATTCCTTGTTGTGCACCAGAATTTGAGCACACGCTATGATCAACAAATCCAGACCAATCATGACGTGTATTCAAATTCCGGTACACAGAACAAGCAATTCAGCCCTGCTTTGCAGACACTACTAACTGGGATTAGATTACATCTGTGATGCAGGCTATAACATTTCCTGCACTGCATCGCCATTTATATATGACTTTGATTTGGACAGTAATTACAAACTGTCACAAACTTCCAAATACCTCATTTTCAAGTGAAACATGAAAGCTAAATAACAAACCTATAAAAATGTTTGTACAACACAAATACAAATTTCAATTAATTGTTAATCATTAAAGAATAAACTACTTTTACTGTCAACGTC
Source organism: Pachyseris speciosa (assembly GCA_016490735.1). NCBI lineage: Eukaryota > Metazoa > Cnidaria > Anthozoa > Scleractinia > Pachyseridae > Pachyseris > Pachyseris speciosa. The sequence goes on along the minus strand of JAEMWC010001894.1, from coordinate 33,901 downwards.
ACAAAATATTTCACAATATTCAGTACAACGTTTTTATGCCTTAGCATAAAATTTAACATTTCCGGCCATAATTTTTTCGAACAGTATCTAATGCATCAATATTGGTGAGCGGGTTAATTTTGCCTAATCATCAAGGATAATAATTAACAATGATGCCGAAAATTGATCTTAAAAGCAATCGGTCATATATAAGCTTGCATGAATTTAGCAGGATGATCGTTCTTGGATCGTGAGATGTTTTACCGCCAAAATGGTTGCAATAACAGATCATACTAAGAATTTCTGTTAAAATAAATAACCGGGTCAATAAACAAACAAGAACGGCTATGATACCAGTGCGCGATTAGAAATGCGCGCAAAGTTCAAAACAACACAAAAAATTTACCTGCGCTCGAATCCTTTGATTCATCAAGAACAATTCCCTTTTAATTCTTTCCTCTTCCACTTCTTTATAATATTTTACAGCCTGCATGGCAACGGCATGAAAAAGATCTCGACTTCCTTAGCTGGTTAAATTATGAATGACCATTGCTTGTATTAGCTAATTACCTTTCGCACGTCATGTTGTGTTTTGCAGCCAGTGGGATTTTAAAGCTACCGTCGCAACAATTGTTCTAGGCTCGCAGCAGCTGCTTTTCAAGCACTTAATTAAACAGAAATCGCTGGAATAAAATTTAAACAGCCAGCTTCTCACTGTTGTTTTGTAACAGCTGCAAAAAATAAAACAAACCTGGTATAATTCAGACGGAGTCTCGTGCGATGGCGGGAGAGGGGGTAATCCGGGAAGACCGCGGGTTTGCGAACAACTGAACACTCCACTGTCGGCATACTAAAATTAAAACAGCAAAAATCGTTAAACATCGTTTGAAAACAACTCATAAACGCAAAACAAACACTGCGCAAAGCAATCGGATAACTGTACTTACCTTAACTCGCTGCATTTTGAAGGATGCTCACTTCTGCACAGTGTTCTCAGTGTATAGTATCGAAGATCTTATCAGAAGAGCATCATTAAAATTAAATTCAACTTGACTGTTGGCTTAACCGCAAGTCGGGCAAGAGAGTTAACTGCTTCTCGCCATCATATTTTGGAAACCTTCGAACATCTTGAATAAGGTCTGGATACCTAATCCAGAGATATTTTGAGGTGAAACTCAAGTAATGCCGCAAGTCAGGAAAGGCAAACTTCTTCCTTGACACTTTTTTCGATTTTCATCCGGGACTCCCAGTTGCCATGTTTACCCATTGTCCCGTCACGTTGCTAAGTACTCCCGCGGGAACGCGCGTGAATCAAAAGGTAACGCACAGCGGGGTAACGCATTCTATTCCGGCCTGAGCTCTTGTCAAATTTCTGAAAAAAATCATTATTTCAACCAAGACAAAACATTTATTAAAATAGCTTTATGCTAAAAAGAGTAAATAAATAAAAATGTTCAAACAGCCTATAACAAAAATCTGTACGGATAGTCAGCCAAGTTAAAAATGATTTCCTTGTTTGATATTAAACTGAAAACTAAGGAGGTGGTATCACGGGGGCTTTTATTTTATCTACATTTATTTTGGCAAAAGTGCATATATTTAGGTCAGTTTTGCAGTGCTTGGGTCTATTTCTACTTCCTTTCATGTTGCTGTAATTTCAATTAAGTAAAATTTTATCAGCATCCTAAATTTCAAATTTCAAAACAGCGCTTTCAGAAAGTTTCAGAATTGTATCCAGTGTTTCGTTACTTCTACTTCTACTTTCCGTTAATCTTTAACACTTACGCATAGCTAGCATTGGCCTGCTTGACACACAAGATGGAAAAATACCACTCAAAACATGATAACAGATAGTACTTTCACGCGTTCTGTTTTGAAAAGAGGGATGTGCAGACAAAACATTTACTAAAATAGCTTTATGCTAAAAAAAGTAAATAAATAAAAATGCTCAAAAATCTGCACGGATAGTCAGCCAAGTTAAAAATAGTTACCCAATGGGTACATGTGTGGGATCAGGAGCCCATCAAACTTTGCAACTCATTGGCGTGAACGGACTCAAGTGTATTAAGGCTTGACCTACTACTGTAACTCTTAATTAGGCATATTTTTGTTTTAAGGGGAAGGATTTATCCAATCGCTATGAAACTTGGTGAGCAATTTAGTATCCGCATGCTTGGCCATTTGACATGCCCTTTCATCTTAGCTTTTGCTCACTTGACTTTTTAAAAGCCAAAAACAAGACAAATTGCAACGTGTCCAAAACACCGCGGTGAGGTTAATAACGAACACTAGGAAGTGTTACGGCATTAGTCCAGTTCTCTATGAACTTCACTGGTTGCCAGTGCGTTATCACATTTAGTTTAGAATATTAAAGCTATTCATGGTATGTCACCATGCTATATTAGTAGGTTAGTTAGCATTAGGTCCTGTGATGCTTATTGTTTGAGATCAAATTACACGCATGGTCTCTGTTACACGGTATTGCTAGATCGTCCTAAGGGGGCGCATGTTCACAACTGTAGGCGCTCGTTCTTTTTACGCTGCCGCCCCGACGCTCTGGAACAGCCTTCCAGCGGACATTCGCGGAATCCAATCACTGGATACTTTTAAAAAACATTTTAAAACACAGCTTTTAAAGTTAGCTTTTTAGTTTAAGTTTTAGTTTTTTTTAGTTAGTCTTTTTAGTTTAGTTTTAGTTTAAGGGAACCTCCACAAAAAATTGGCGTTGAATCGTAGGAAATAATCACTAGATTTCAAATTTTGTTTTAAAACGTGGATAAAACATTTTTAAGTGTACAAAAAATCTATATCACCGATATCGCCTATTTTCGCTTTTAAATTTCGAGGGCGCGACCATTTTGGATTTGATGACGTGTAATGGTTACCCTATTGTTTAACACAAAGGATTTTCTGCTTCATTTGCTTCCTGACAATAGTTACAACCATTACACGTCATCAAATTCAAAATGGCCAGGCCCGGGAAATTTAAAAGCGAAAATAGGTGATGATGATATCGATCTTTTTGTACACTTAAATGTTATTCCAACGTTTCAAACAAAAATTGAAATCTAGTAATTATTTTCAACAATTTAGCGCGAATTTTTTGTAATAGTAGAGGTTTCCTTTAAATCTCTACTCGAAAATGGGGAAAGGAAAGCCATCTCACACAAATGTTTTTTCTTCTTTTTCCCTCACTCCTATGATTTCCTATTGAAGACTTCATCATGCCGCCTTTGGTAAATTAAGAAATAGAAGGTCACGTGGCATACTCTATGTCCAAACATGGCGTCTACCACATTAAAAGGAGGAATTACATCGAAATGGTTATTCCAAGTGCAAAGTTCCCAATTTTCAAAAAACGCATCGTGACGTCATTAATCGATAGACGTCACGTGTCACTAAAGACAACTTTCATGTGGCATGTGGGCTCCTGCATGTGGTCAAACTTCAAAATATATGAAAAGAATGAGTCATTTCATTTGCACGAAATGGAAGCACTTTGATTTCTTTGTTGGGGGGCGGGGGGGTGGAGTGTCTAATTGTAAATATTCAAGCCTTAACACACATGAGGACTTATATGACATAGAAAAAGGCCGAAGAAGAAAGAAAGTAAGAAAGAAGCAAGCAAACGAACAAAAACATTTGAGATTAGCCTATTTCAGGCGTTCACTGAGATAGTAAAGGGCAGAGTAAGGCGAGTGGCGAAAACGGAGGGGACCTTGGGACGGGCGGGCATCGGGAAGGATTAATTCAAAATTCTCGATTCGAGTATACTGTTTCCCGACTTCTGATTTGGACAAATCTTTATCGCTTTTCCACCATTTAGTCCTGAGTACCTATGCTTCTTTTACTCGCTCTGTCATATTATCCAGGAGCTCGAGTGAAAAAAAGTTCAAGTTTTTACCTTCGAAAATTGTTCTGTAAATTAGTTCGCACCCGGAAGGTGGGTACAAGAATCTAATCCAATCCACTGTAGCCGGGGTTCAGGTAATAGGAGTCTAAGCAAAGACTACGGCAACGGCAACGAAAATGTCATTTTAAGTCTTAATCGTATCTATAACAAAATTCTCGATCGTGATTCGTTCTCCGCGCGCCTATTTGTCACGTAATCGACGCGCGATCACGTGGGTGTCCAATTACAGGTATCCAATTTGAACTTTTTGTAATTGGATACCTGTAATTGGATACCCACGTGATTTTCACGTCAATTACGCGCGCTTTAATGGCTTCCTTTTCAAACGTTTCTGCAGTTTTCAAAACATATGGAAAGCGCTACAGACGTTTTCGCTCAAAGACCTTCCCAAAAGAAATTTTTAATTCCGAAATTTGTTATAGATACGATTAATTAGTAATTGGACCTCGAAATTTGTTATAGATACGATTAATTAGTAATTGGACCTTGTGTCGTACAATTCAGGAGTAATCGCGCTCGTATTTTCAAATCAGCCTCGCGCTTCGCGCTCGTCTGATTTGAAATTACTCGCGCGATTACTCCCTGAATTGTACTCCACTCGGTCCAATTACTATTACTAATCACGGTTATGAACTCGAACGTATCCAGGAAACGGTTTGCGTGCAGTCCTAAGAGGTAGCAAATCTACAGTGAGCAACTACTAGAGAAGGCTAAACTAACTACCCTGTATGGCAGTAGGCTCCAAGAGATTTTGATCATTGTTTCTCCTCTTACAAGGGAAGGTCTTCTCGTGACGGTTTCAAATCACCAGAGCAGAGATGGATCCAGGGGGGAGGGTTGAGGGGGTTCATCCTCCATTGGAAGGTTTCGAACTTTCCTGGCTCTTCGTGGCTTTCCCTTTTTTTTCATAAAAAATAACAACTAATTTATTGTTAACTTAGACGGAAACCATCCATTTTGCGACTGTTATTTAGCTATTCCTCTTCTCGACTCCTCAATCACCCAAATGCAAGATCGATTTTCCTACGAAGATTGTCACGCCCGCCATCTGCTTTGTCTGCTACCATCGATTATAGTTTATAAGACACTGCAGCTACATGATGAGCTAGTACGTATGTTGTATTGGGAAAAAGACATTCCATTTCCCAAATGTTTTTGGGCGCGTAAATCTCGGGACATGTTATGAAGGAGATAATGCAAAAAGCAATAAAATAGGTGTGATTCAATCCATATTAAAATTATTTTGAACGTAAAAGCAAACTTAGGGGGTGCGGTTAGAGTGTAAGAAAATTTCATAAACAGATTTCCGGTACGAAATCTCGCTCAAATCTTCGGGACATAATAATAATAATAATAGGAAAAAACTCGTTCCTCGTGCATTGTTGAGTAATATAAGCACTTTGGAATTTTTAAGAACAGTCGCACTTGCCTACGGCTCTTGCTTCTCGAGGCACTTCTCTCGTGTTCTTAAAAACTCCCGCGTGCTAATATAACTAAACAATAGACTCGAGCGTTTTTTATTTCTTTAATAAAGAAATAAAAAAACATCTTTCATCGCACATAAAGAAAAAGGGACAGAACCAAGGAAAGTGATATTAGTACCTTTATTTATAATGACCAAATCCCTTGGAAATGAGCTGTATAGATGGGAAACACTCTGGACGGTCAACAAATAGAGAGCCTCCAAACAACCTTGTACTAGCAGTCGGTGCTTGCGATCAAGATGCTTTTCCACAAACATGTATCACCTTCTGGTAATTGCCTGCACCATACCGATAACAAGCGCAGAAGCTTGGCGGATCAAGACCTGCTTTAGGTTCTCTATGTCTGAACAGCGATTCTCTAATCTCGCAGTTATCACCATCCAATATTCGATACATTCAAGGTAGACGAAATCTGTAAAGCCTTTGTACAAGCTCATCAAAGAAGGCTCTTTCAAGCCATGCAGTCTGGTTTATTAAGTAGGCAGATCAGGGAAAGTGACAAATAAATATCATTTTTCCACTCTAATTTTAGTACATTAAAAATTCCTCTGGAATCAAAATGAAAAAAGCTAGATACTCAAAACAGGACTAAAAGTGCATTCCTCTCATAATAGCCTTGGCACTGAGACGTTTGCCTTCTTCTCTTTTACTTACAACCCCCTCTTCGAAAAAACCTTCAGTGTACGTGTATGTGAAAGAACTAAAACCAGGCACGTAGAAAGTCACTGCGCCGGGTATGGACGGGTTAAGGACCTAATGTTCGAAAATATATCGAAAAGAAACAAAACACATTATTATTAGTGGAACGATGTTTAGTGTTTCTTTAAATGGATGCAAATATAGGAGGATGAAGCCACCACGGACTAGTACCTCAGCAATCGTATTTGATTCTTAACCCTGCAAATCAACAATTGTGAGTCTCGAGTCTACCGTAGCTCTCTGCTTCACTATTACTCTCCATAGAGTTTGCGCCGGATCTCTAGCGAACGCTGCCCACATTTAAGAGCAGATGTGAAGTCTCCAAGCTCACGTTGTGTGACCCCTACTAACTGTAGCTGTCTGCTGTTTTTAAGTGTTGCTCCCCAAACAGTGTGCGCCGGATCTCTAGCGCGCGCTGTAAAGATTGAAGAGCAGAAGTGAAGTCTCCCAGCTCATGTTGTGTGATCCCTACTAAATCGTAGCTCTCTGCTGTCGTTGAGTGTTCTCCCCAAATAGTGTGCGCCGGATCTCTAACGCGCGCTGTAAAGATTGAAGAGCAGAAGTGAAGTTTCCCAGCTCATGTTGTGTGATCCCTACTGAATCGTAGCTGTCTGCTGTCGTTAAGTGTTCCTCCCCAAACAGTGTGCGCCGGATCTCTAACGCGCAATGTTTTGATTGAAGAGCAGAAGTGAAGTCTCCCAGCTTATGTTGTGTGATCCCTACTGAATCGTAGCTGTCTGCTGTCGTTGAGTGTTTCTCCCCAAACAGTGTGCGCCGGATCTCTAGCGCGCGCTGTAAAGATTGAAGAGCGGAAGTGAAGTCTCCCAGCTTATGTTGTGTGAACCCTACTGAATTGTAGCTCTTGCTGTCGTTGAGTGTTCCTCCCCAAACAGTTTGCGCCGGATCTCTAGCGCGCGCTGTAAAGATTGAAGAGCAGAAGTGAAGTCTCCAGCTCATGTTGTGTGATCCCTACTGAATCGTAGCTCTCTGCTGTCTTTAAGTGTTCCTCCCCAAACAGTGTGCGCCGGATCTCTAACGCGCGCTGTTTTGATTGAAGAGCAGAAGTGAAGTCTCCCAGCTTATGTTGTGTGATCCCTACTGAATCGTAGCTCTCTGCTGTCTTTAAGTGTTCCTCCCCAAACAGTGTGCGCCGGATCTCTAACGCGCGCTGTTTTGATTGAAGAGCAGAAGTGAAGTCTCCCAGGTTATGTTGTGTGATCCCTACTGAATCGTAGCTCTTTGCTGTCGTTGAGTGTTCCTCCCCAAACAGTGTGCGCCGGATCTCTAACGCGCGCTGTGAAGATTGAAGAGCAGAAGTGAAGTCTCCCAGCTCATGTTGTGTGACCCCTACTGAATCGTAGCTCTTTGCTGTCGTTGAAGTGTCCTCCCCAAACAGTGTGCGTTGGATCTCTAACGCGCGCTGTTTTGATTGAAGAGCAGAAGTGAAGTCTTCCAGCTCATGTTGTGTGATCCCTACTGAATGGTAGCTCTCTGCTGTCTTTAGTGTTCCTCCCAAACAGTGTGCGCCGGATCTCTAACGCGTGCTGTTTTGATTGAAGAGCAGAAGTGAAGTCTCCCAGCTTATGTTGTGTGATCCCTACTGAATCGTAGCTCTTTGCTGTCGTTAAGTGTTCCTCCCCAAACAGTGTGCGCGGATCTCTAACGCGCGCTGTTTTGATTGAAGAGCAGAAGTGAAGTCTCCCAGCTTATGTTGTGTGATCCTACTGAATCGTAGAATCGTAGCTCTTTGCTGTCTTTAAGTGTTCCTCCCCAAACAGTGTGCGCGGATCTCTAACGCGCGCTGTTTTGATTGAAGAGCAGAAGTGAAGTCTCCCAGCTTATGTTGTGTGATCCCTACTGAATCGTAGCTCTCTGCTGTCTTTGAGTGTTCCTCCCCAAACAGTGTGCGCCGGATCTCTAACGCGCGCTGTAAAGATTGAAGAGCAGAAGTGAAGTTTCCCAGCTCATGTTGTGTGATCCCTACTGAATCGTAGCTGTCTGCTGTCGTTGAGTGTTCCTCCCCAAACAGTGTGCGCCGGATCTCTAACGCGCGCTGTTTTAATTGAAGAGCAGAAGTGAAGTTCCCAGCTTATGTTGTGTATCCCTAGTGAATCGTAGCTGTCTGCTGTCGCTGAGTGTTGCTCTCCATGCAGTGTGCGCCGGATCTCTAGCGCGCGCTGTTTCGATTGCAGAGCAGAAGTGAAGTCTGCCAACTCATGTTGTATGTCCCCAACTAAATAGTAGCAGTCTGCTGTACTGGTGTGGTCCTCTCCAAATCTCTTCCTGGAATTGTTGAGTGCTGCTTCACAAATTCTTAGCTTTTCTTCTCTTAGCTTTGATTCATTGGTAAAATGTTTTAGCATACTGACAACAACTCGATGAAAACTGAAAAGGCCTGGTCCACTGGTGGGGAGTGACGTCTCAACTTTATGCAGCGTTTTGAGCAGGATATCTCGTTGGAACATTTTGGTCTCCAAATTACAAGCGAGTTTTGTTGCTTGCTGCACATGATAAATAACTTGTAATTTAGCAGGGTGATTGCATAATGTGGTTTGTACGTCAGTTTCAAGTTTTGTTCTTTCATTTGGAGGAATTACTATTAGCTGCGCGTCTCCCACCTCGTTGGCTGCTTGGAGTGCATTCCTGTAAAAGTGATCAGATGCGTTAGAAGGGTCATTCGTCACAATTTGTAATTGACGGCAAGGATTTGGAAAGCAATAATCTTGAGAACTTTCTCTTCTGGGTTGTTTTTCATTAAAGAAATGGCCTCCTGTAGATGCTGAACTCCATTCTCTGTTTCTCCAGTGACAAGCTGACAGATGCCGATATAACACGAGTATTTTCCCTTCTCATGAGAAGGAACAAAGGAAGATGCTGTATGAAGTTTGTTGACTTCACACAGAAGCTGTGGTGAAATTCCTTCTCTTCCCCAAGTTAGCTGGGCGAAAGCTTTTGAAACAAGCAAGCGCCTGTAGTGCACATCGTTCCCGTAAAGTCTGGCCGCCTTCAAAGCCGAATCGTATATCCAATCAAACCACTGTCCGTCACTCCCACACCAAAAAATCGAGTCTAGAAACAGCTCTGCTTTCGCTAAAATTGAGAATACACGGTCAGCTCTTGTACCGTCTGAACAGCTTGCAGTTAGACTCTGGATGAAATTTGTTTTATCGTCCATGAACGTAACAAAGGCTGACATGGAATTGCCCGTCAGAAACTGTTCATTTAGCTTTTCAAAACGGGAAACGTAAAATTCGTGGAAGCGAGCTGTCGATCTGAGAACTACTCTTTTCATTTCTTCCTGCTTTCCCTTTTCTCTCGTAAACGATTGAATAAGCTTGTGCATTGTGAATGTTCCCGGGCGTTGAGCTTGAGCCGAGCAAAGATTTCCTTCGAAGCCTTTGCAGTAACTTTTTGGTCTCAAAGTGTGTTTTCTCCAAAACAGCCACACAGACCTCGATATCAAAATTTGCTGGAAGGACACTTAAGGACACAAGTGCTTCTTTATCGGAAGACAAGAGCCTCTGGAAAGAAGAGTCGAAAAGGATGAGCAATCGCAGGCTATCTGGATAATCTGTCTCGTCCAGCATCTTTACGATAGAGGACTCATCCAAAGTCTCCAGAAATTCACTAGGCTGAGCATCATCGTGTTCAGAAATTGAAGAACACAGCAACTGGATAGCTAAAGGGACATTTCCACAGATTGCTGTGAATCGCTTTACCTCAAATGTGCCTGCATTTGGTAACAATTCGTGAACAAGACATTGAGAAGAAGCATCATCCAGTGGTTCTATTCTTATTTCCTGGAGACCTTGAAACTTCAGTTTCATGATTTTCAAAGATTCCCTTGTGGTCAAGATAAATTTTACCTTTCATTTCCCGCGAGTAGTTCTTTTAACAGTTCTATGAGGTCATCTTTTATATTCGACTCGCCACTTTCCAATAAGTCATCGGCATTATCAAGAATGAAGACACACTCTTTTGAAATTTCACGGAACAGTTGGCAAAGTTCGTTTTCAATTGACATTCCCTGGGCGGATGGTTGACGATTTGCGACAGGTTTCTGCACCAAGCTAAGAAGCTCTAATGTCAGATCTGCTTTCGACTTAAATCCTCGCAATGAGACCCAACATACGACAAATCCTTTAGATTGAAGATCGTGCCCCACTGCGATTGCAACGGACGTCTTTCCGAATCCCGGTGAACCGCAGATGGACAACATCCGGGTAGATGCAGAGGTCACATGACGGACGATTTCTTGACACTCTCGCTGACGGCCAGTGAAGCTAGGAACCATGGAAGGGAGGCCTCTTGCACCTTTCAAAAAGATAAGATTAATTAGCATCTCATCTTATTGTTTTTTGTAGTACTATCGCTATATAAACAATGGGGTACGGTAATGCTGTCGAGGAAGTATCGGCTAGACACGCAGAATTCAGGGTAACTGTAACACCGATAGTCTCGAGACAGAAAGTCCCTACTGTTTTGATAGTCGACCACAACATTTAATTACTTCAAAACAAAGGTCACTGAAACTGGTATTTAGAGCCGGCAGTTCACTATATCCGTTGACGTGGATGTTTTAAATTGACAAGACAAGCCAGTATACATAACAGATAAAAATACCACGCTAGCAACCCGTTGCATTATAAAAATACATATACGAAAGGTATTTTGTGGACGGACACTCTACGTTTTTTGTGCAAGGTAGGTAGTCGTTTTTAAGTCGTCTAAAGGTAAAAGACGGTGTGGTGCACGAAATACCAAGGCATCTCCATCGACTCATCTGGACGTAAAGCATTTCGAGAAGCTAGCGACTAAATGCAAAGGACGATTCGGATTTTACTCTTATTATGCAAAATAAGCAGTCGTTTTTAAGTTGTCTAAAGCGATAACCGCTCTTTTTTGTGTGTGTGCACTTTAGCTCGTCTCCTGAAGGTAAGTATTTACCTGAGATTTTCGGCTGAGTGTCAGCCCTGCCTTGACTTTTTATGTCATCAATCTTTTCCTGCAAGATGACAATTTCCTCTTTGATAGCAGTGTTGTCTGAGCTAATACCTTCCAGAATATCCGTTTGGCCCTCCACTTTGCGTCTGATCGCGTCAACTTCTGACTTGAGGGTCTTGGCATTTTCTTCTTGAGACTTAATTAAGTCATGGATCTTTTGTTCCAAAATGGTGATGTTATCTTTGTTGGCTGTATCCTCCTTTAAGGCAGCTAAGAGTGACTTAAGTTCACTGATGTCCTCAAGAACCTCGATGTACCTCCGAGCCTCCTCTCTCATCCCTTGCTCCAAGTCACGTAGTTTGGCTGTAGGAAAGTCCGATTCGGTCAAACCTCCAACTGCATCAATCACATCTGTCTTTAGTCCAAGAGCTTTGAAGGCATCTTTAGCATACTGTATGTACTGATCAAACGTTTTCTTCTCCAGCTCTGAACTACACGCGTGGCAAATGGAGTTTCTCAGAAGGCGAAGCTGATCGATCGCAAGTGCTGACGTTTCCGCGTTGTTGCCACCTGGGCTTACAACAGTACTATGGAAACTTCCATGAGATACGTGACGGGGCTTAACGTACAGATAGCTGAGTGTTGAGTGTGTGTGTGGGCTGCAGAAGGTTTGCGCGTAGATGGTGGCCTGGAACAAGGCGGTGCAATCCCACTCGACATACGACTTGTGCGTAGGAACTTTGGTCTTACCGCCCTCCAAAGAGACGAACATATTTCTCACAGTGGAGGAATCATCCCAGAGCTGGAAACCAGGGCGACCACCGATGACGTTATCCCACATGGTTCTGAAGGTCTGCCGTAGGGCTTTGGGGAATTCATTCAAAACAAGGCTGGAGAATTTGAAATAATTTAACTCCTCGTCTCGATAATGCCTCAAGGCCATTTTTGTTGCTCACAGAACCAGGGAGTTGCCTTGAAATATCTGCGAAAAAACAATTGGTGTAAGTTGTGAAAGATCACTTGTTTATATATGTAAGGGGAATGAAAAAACAAACAAAAGCGAATCTATAGCGAATTTGGTGGAGGAGGGTTGGCGCAGTGGTGAGCTTTCCACCAATGTGTCCCAGGTTAGATTCCTGAACTCGGCGTCATAAGTGGGCTGAGTTTGTTGGTTCTCTACTCTGCTCCGAGAGGTTTTTCTCCGGGTCCCCCGGTTTTTCCCTCTCCCCAAAAACCAACATTTGATTTGATTTGATTTCTACTTGATTTAGATTGCTACTTGAACTTGATTTGATTTATTTTCCCCCTATTAGTAGAGCAACTCAGTGCTCAGCTACAAAGATTTGAGACTTAAAAAAGTTATTACTATTTACTTCTCTATATGCTATGTATAGTTTTAACTTCCCGGGATTTGTACCAAGTACAGAATCAAATTTCAGGTGGCAAATCAGAGCTTAAACATAGGTAAATTTTAAGCTCAATACTGGCAGTTCTTTCATGTTACGTTTTTAAACGGCTGATCTCTTTTCCACAGACGACTAATATTGAAAACTAATTAAAAAACTATAGCAGTTCAAGAGTTTTCTTATCATAGCTCTCTGTTACATGTATATTCCGATTTTTTTTATGGGCTGATTAGATCTCTTGTAGATCCTGCGTTGTACAGCGTTATCGTTGGCAGTCCTTTGTTTATTACTTTCACTTTTCTAATATTTTAGCCTAACTTTTGCCAGGATGACTAATACTATTCAGCTAATGCAATTCACGAGTACCGTAAAAGCTCTATTAAGGCCCCGGGGGACTTATTTCATTGCAGGTCTCATTAACGGGGGGCTTATTAGAGACAGGGCTTAATAGAGTAGTGGGGCTTATTTTAAATCTTAAACACCCTGTTTTCGTTTTACAACAGGTTTGGAACAAAACCCAAACAGCTACAGCGAGATTTTATTATCTAATAAAGAGCAGCCAACAGTATTACGTGTTTGAGTGTATATTTGCTTAAAAACAAACCAATTGGGCCACATTAAGGTGAATACGCAAAAAGAAATATGGAGGACAAATTACAAAATTTCATGTCCAAAAGGGGGAGGGGGCTTATTAGAGAGAAAGAGAGGGGGGGGGGGATTATTGCAAAAACCGAATTCCAAACGGCGGGCTCAATAGAGCGTTTACGGTAGGTTCATAGGAGCCCTGCCTTTGATTGTTCTTGTATTTAAATTTTGTAATCATGGACGGGGGTAAATGGGAATAAGTCTAATTACCATAAGAAAAGCAAACCCTTGAGGAATCTGGTGATGACTCGTGGTGTCCGTCCTGTTCTGGTCAAATGACGCCAACATAAAAAATGAAAATGGAAGACTGCATGCATACGAGATCAATCACGGGGGGGGGGGGGGGGACTCGCATATGAAAGGGTGGGGTGCTCGTCGTCTCGCTTAGGGGTATGGTGGCTGCAAGCGAATTTTATTAATATGTATATTTTAAATTCCTTTTATGTACTAGATTCATATAATCAAAGCTCTCTATAACGTTATTTATTTGTCTGTGTTTTAATATGGTTTCTTGGGCCACGCCCTCATTGGTCTCCTTTAGGGGTTTAATTTATGAAATACCGGACGAGCATCCCCGAGAGTCCCCCAGGGATCAATCATTTTGTAGGTATTTTCTATGTGCGAAAGCAAGTGGCATGACACTTTTCCCTAATTCTAAGAGACAGAGGCGTCTTTCTGATTAATTCAACCATTCAAGCATTTAAAAGCCCTGAGGCAAGCAATTGAAACATGGCAATATAATTGTTCCTTGTCGACAAGCAAAATATTAAAAAAAATAATACCTATACACTGGACAACGATTTGCGTTTTCAGAGTTTCGCCTTCACAAAGCTGAAATCAATCGGATGTACAGAAACAACAACAACATGCTTTATTTTCCCCATTTAGTGACATTACAGACATACAATCATTGAAATAAAAATAAAAAGAGGGGACTGGCTACCTGAAATAACCATAAAGTTAAAAAGGGCAGGCAGCCAGTTTAACAAAACTAATCATACTACGGTAATTTAGGTCGGCACACAAGCAGATACAAACATACATAGACACATGTAGCAAAACCGTGAGCAAAAATAAGGTTATGGAAAGAGAAAATACTATAAAATAGATAGGAGAAGACTAGAGTTTAAAAAAAATACATAAAGTAAGCAAAGGGTATGGCAAAAATACTAAGATACGGAAAACTATAGATAGTGCAAAACAGTTTTACAAATCTAATCTTACTAACGCATTCTAATATCCTTCAAGATATTGTTCTTTTAACCTTTTCTTGAACATAGACAGGGATGACAACTTTATATCACTGTCAAGGGAATTCCAAATAGATGGGCCTATGAACCGAATGTTGAATTTACCATAGTTAGTTCTTACATAAGGAAGATAGTAAGACTGTTTTGCTGCAAATCTAGTATTGTATTTATGAATATCAATTACTTTAGTGAAGAAGGAATGAAAAGTAGTAGGAAGGAGTTGATTATGGAATTTGTACATAAAAATAGCAACATACAATGTAACAAGATCATAGAACTTAATTACCTGAAGAGATTTGAACAAGGGGCCAGAATGAGTGTCGAACTGGGAAAAAGTGATAATGCGCATAGCTTTCTTTTGAAGTGTAAATACAGGTTTAAGAATTGATTCGTATGCGTTACCCCAAATAATAATACCGTAAGTCAAAAAAGGATAGATTAAGGCGTAATATAATTTAACCAAAATGCTTATGTCCACAAAGTGTCTTACTTTGTATAAAATGCCAATACTTCTTCTAATTTTTTTAGCTATAAATTCAACTTGCTTTTTCCAACTAAGGTGTGAATCAATTTGTATGCCAAGATATTTGATGCAGTACTCTCTTTTCAGTTGCTTATTGCATAAGAGAAGATTGAACATAGAGTCATTTAATTTTCTTTGCGGTGGATGGAAAAGTATAAAATTTGATTTTTCTATATTCAAAGAGAGTTTGTTGGCACAAAGCCAGGTATGAATATTAGTTAGTTCTAAGTTTATGTTAGTTTGGAGTATCTGGAGACTTTTATGCTCATAGAATAAATTAGCATCATCTGCAAATAAATGAAAATCAAAAAGTTCTGAGGAATGGTGAAAGTCATTGATATACAATAAAAACAGCAGGGGACCAAGAACAGAACCTTGTGGAATTCCACATGTGATACTACATTTCCCTGAAGTTACATTATTTACTGTAACAACTTGTTGACGATTATCAAGATACGACTTAAACCAGTCATTTGCAATTCCTCTTATACCATAATATTCTAGCTTGTTTAACAGGATTTTATGATTAACCGTATCAAACGCTTTACTGAAATCAAGAAAAACTCCACAAGAATAGTTTCGATTCTCTATTGCTTTTTGAATTTTATCTACTATAGATAAGATTGCATGATCAGTGTTATGATTTGACCTAAATCCAAATTGGTTTTCAAATAAAATTTTTTGCTTCTCCAAAAAACTGCTTAACCTATTATACATAAGTCTTTCAAGAAGATTGTGAAAAATTGAGAGTAATGAAATAGGACGATAGTTTGATAAGCAGGTTTGAGATCCCTTTTTAAAAACAGGTATGACATTAGCTAACTTTAAGTCACTAGGTAGAAGTCCAGTAGAAAATGAGGTGTTAAATACCATTTCCAGTGGTTTTGACAGAACTGATTTTAACAATTTAAGGATATCAACTGATATACTGAAAGGACCTGTAGCTTTGCCAGATTTTAATCTAGAAATCTCATTTTCAATCTCAACAGAAGTAGTTGGGAAAATAAAGAAACAGTCATAAACTGGATTGCGTAGATATTCCATGGGGGTTTTAGCTACTCTAGGTATTGATTTAGCTAGTTCACTGCCTATAGTGGAAAAATATGTATTAAAAACGTTTGCAACCTCAGCTGGGTTAACAATTTCCTGGTCATGCACTCTAAGTTTGATTTGTTTTACACTGGTTTGAGGTTTAAAGTTAACTATTTGTTTGAGTCCTTTCCATATTTTTTTACTATCACCTATGTTATCAAGGAAATAGTTATTGTAATATTTCCTCTTAGATATTTTCAGAAGATGATTTAATTTATTCCTATATAATTTAAATTTTGTATGAATGTATATTGATTTAGTCTTGATAAATTTCTTGTGTAGATTATTCTTGACATATATAGATTTCCTCAAAGCAGGAGTAATCCAAGGCTTTGAGAGAAGGAAATCTCATGCTAGCCGTAGATTTACTCGAAGACGTAAAGGAAGAAGACATCACATGAGCCAAACTACTAACAACGAGACCATTGTTCAGTCGGAGCTGCGTCGATATTGAGCTTATGCTGTGCTGTACATTACAACTCAAAGTGAACGGCTTGAATGATCTCCAAACATCTTAAAACTAGGGCTGATAATGGTAAGCATCACAAAAGAAGCGAATTGACGAAATTCACTCAGATGGAATGAAGACAAATATGCATATGAATTACTCCCAGAGACCTCCCTACTTGTAACGGCTTCAGAAACACGTTATAACTGTCTACGGTATTAAGGCGGAAATGTTGCGAAAGCAGCGCACACGTAGTCGAGCCAAACAATGCAACTGCAAAAAAAGTAAACTTTTTTGAATGCACTTAGACAAAGTGTATAAACGTAAGGTTAAATCTCGGGTGCCACATCAAATTCGCAGAATACTATCTATAATGACGGAATTATACCGATGATGTTGCCAGCGATCAAAGCTGTTCACTTCAGCATTGGTGTTGTGTCATTAAAATTAAAAGTGACACCTGTTAAAATAGTCACATCGGCACGATCATTGTTGCAGCCGCATAAATCTCGAAACACACCATATTCCTCAAACCAACGGTACTTTGCAGTCAGATTTGAGGAAGTGCTTCGTAAGCACTTCCGTTCTCAAAGCACGATCGATAAAGGTATTTTTTCATTGGTATTTACATAGGACCCCCATCCTTGTTTGGAAACCTCCTTTTTTATACATGGTTCTAATTGTGAGTGTAGTTTCGGTTTCCTTTACGAGAAATCAGCGGCGAGCTACAGAGAAATCCAGTTGTTGGATATCTAAAGAGTTCCCTCCTCCATGGTTAAACCCGACTGGGGTTACTTTAAGTAGGTCGTTTCTTATTCACTAGAAAGCATTTTTGAATAGATACAACATAAGCTGTACATCACACAGTACCTCGAAAGGGGATGAAGTTGTCCAGTGACTACAGGAACCACCGAAACATCTCAGAAGCAATAAACACTTTTGATTGTGACGTAAGAGTCCTCACAAATGTGCATATTATTATTTCGCTAACCTTGGCATTCCACAGGCGGAAAAAGCTCTATTAAGCACCCCGGGGCTTATTTATTTGCAGGCCTCATTGACGGGGGGCTTATTAGAGAGGGGGGAGGGGGGCTTAATAGAGAGGCCGGGGGAGGCTTATTTCAAATCTTAAGCATGCCGTTTTCATTTTGAAATAGTTTTTGTACAAAGCTCAAACCACTGTAGTGAAACTTTATCATTTAATAAAGAGCAGCAAACAGTATTATGTATTTCAGTGTATATTTGTTTAAAAACAACCCAACTGGGCCGCATGAAGTGGATTTCGTACGGGGGAATAGGAGGGACTAATTACAAAATATCTTCGTGCGCTAAGAGGGGGGTGGGGCTTGTTAAAGATGGGGGGCTTATTTCAAAAACCGGTTTCCAAACGGGGGGCTTACTAGAGCTCTTACGGTATACAGTCAAGGGAACGTCCTTGAACCTTTATTATTTAATGTATTTCTTAAGATCTGTCCTATTTTGTTACTAGAGTTAAACTTAATGCCTATGCTGACGATCAGCAGCTTTACAGTTCAGATAGTGATCTTGTAGCTCTTCACAATAAGTTGAACGACAAACTTTGTATTGCAGTGGATTGGTTCAAACATAATGGACTTATGGCCAATTTCAATTGATGACCTTTGGTAATACAGATCAAGACTTTTTGTTTGTAGTTAAGGGAACACATATTACATTGCAACGAAAAGCGGGGCCACCCGTTGTTTATAATAAAGTTTTGATATAACGCGCGCTCTGATTGGTTAAAACAGCGTACTTTATCAGAGTACAGATGCACGGCCGGCTAACAAAGGAGACTTTTGTCTGATTGGTCAATCCGTACCTAGTACCCAGATTTCTATGCCATTCGCGCGACTGAAATCTCGTAAACAAACATGGCTGCCGATGTGAGGATTTCTACTTTTCTTTGCTTGATCACTTGTTCTAGAGTTTTGTTTAAAAGTAGCAAATGTTCAGCCGTCCTTTTTTTTTCAGAATGGCGGGAAAAAATTGGCAGGGGGTGTTTGAGGGCGGGAAAACGTTTTTTTTTTTATCCTGCACAAGTCTTGCGGAAGAAAAGCGAGCACTTCGTTAGAAAAAAAAATGTTTCGAAACAAATGTTCGAATTGTGGAGCAACCCGCTCTAAAAGCAAATTTGTCGGGTTAGGGGAAGGGATTAATCTGTTATGCCGAAAATGCTATAACAAAACGAGAAGGAGTGCTGGCGTCCCCGATATCGAAGAAACTGCGACTCAAGCGTCAACTGGAGGTAAGCTAGGCTGAACTTAACCTTATTTTCCTTTAATTTATGACTGGTTACAAACTTGCTCAAAATGGTTTCTTCGTTGTGTGTTTCTCAGTGGAATGTAACCTCTTATTAACACCTCTTAATGTCAGGATCATTACAGCGAGAAGTACCCTTGCTAGAGCCACCACCGCAACAAACTTCATCTCGGAAGGAGTTTCTTCAAGTTACCGGTAGGTTCACACTAAAGATGATATTGAGGGCAGTTTTTTGGCAGGTGTGATAGTTTTTTTTTTTATTTGTAAATGGTAGTTTTTAACTTTGTAGATACACGACCACATCAGCTCCGCTGCGTATAATTTTATCGTGTGCAAATAAATGTTGTTGCTGTTACCCTGTTACACAATAAAATATTTGCATGCAGTAAAAAAAAAATTACTTTTTTTTTTTTTTACTGCATGCAAATATTTTGTTGTGTAACAGGCTCATTGAGCTTATCAAAATAAATAGCCAAAGGCATCCTGGCGTGGGATATTATTATTCTCTAATTGAGTTCTGTATTTTTAATTATTATTTCAGTATTTTAATAATGCATTTCCTTTGCTTTGGTGCTTTGTTTGTTTGTTTGTTTGTTTTGTTTTTTGAGGTAAACAGGTTTTGGTAAGGTCAGGGGCTTTTAATTACCATTTTCCTGAACTATGAAAGCTCCTGATACAGCTTCCACATTCTTATTTTCAGGTGAGAAATTCAAAGAAGAAATTAAAAGTCTTCACGAGGCCCTCAGTCAGCACTGCGAAAAAGAGAAGAATGCCCCCATATATGAGCCTGCTGAATTTTTTAAGTTTTGTTCCCAGCATGGTGCTGCAAATTGTTTTAATTTTGTTTTGGCTTGCATGACCTCTTCTCGCCATTCTGAAGAAAGAGTTTTACTTAACCGTAAACGCACTGTTGCTATTTTATATCAATTATGTTTTGGTTTATCACAAAAATGTAATTTTTTACAAGAAGACAATGGTTTATTTTTACAGTTTTGTAACCTTTCTCAAACTGGGATTGAAACCCAGCGTCTTTTGGGAACAAGTTGTTCAAGTAAAGTATTAAGTAGATATCGGGCAAATATTGGCAAAGAACACATGAGTGTAGTAAATAATGCAATCAAGAATGCGCTGGAAAACAAGCATGTCATCCTGATGATGATAGATGATTACCATAACATACACACTGTGAGACGACCAACAGAAGAAACACACACCTGCAAAGTGGATCATATGGCCACCATTATCATCAAGATTGTAAAAGAAGCCTCAGCCATTCCTTTATCATCTGTTAATTTAATTCATAAGCCTTGTGGTATCGACTCTGACCTTCTTGTAAATAATTTGTGTTCCAACCATTTTTTTAGTCAAGTTAGTTCTAGTTTGTTTGCCTCGTCCATGCCTGAATTAACTTATTCTATGTTTGATCCAGTCATGGGTAGACTCCATATGGAAACTCATGATTATCAAGACCTAGATTCTCATTCTTTGCGTTCTTTTAAAGATGTTTTCTTAGTTGATTTTGTAAACTTACCTTTAAAATGTAGGGAAGATTATAATGTTGCCCTTGATATTGTGTTACAAACCACAATGAGAGAGTATCTCTCAAATTATGTTGTGCCTATGCCAGCTGACTGGCCTGGCCAATTTTTTCCAAGGCAAATAGTGTACCAGAAAGCCAGTCAAGCAACCACAACTGCAAGCAGTACTGTAGCCCAGGGCTGTTCCCCTCATCCTCTCTGCTCTGTCGTTCCCACTTTGGGGCCCCTGCATGTGGACCTTAATGCTGATGAGGATATTGTTTTAGGTTATATGCCCTTCATGAGGCTTGTTTATGAGTCTCTTTTCCCAGGTAAAAAACTTGCAGACAAGCCAAAGCCCTGGAGAATTCAGTTTCTGTTGGAAGTAATTTATGGAGGGTGGACTATCGTAAGGACTGTGGTGAAATCTGTTTTCTCCAAGGTTAAAGATGTTCAGTATGGTGTTTTGTTGAATTTGTTAGATAATTACATTCCTCTGGCACTTTGTAGCTACAGTATTTTGTTCAAGTTAAATCGCTTTGATGACTATTTCTGTTCAATTTTCAGGCTCTGGATAATGTTTTTTTGCTTCCACAGGAAAAACTACAACAAAGCCCCTTTGTTTTGGCTTAGCAATATTTTGTTTTGGAAGACTAATGGCTCCAAGGATATTTATAATTTTTTTTCACGTTATCTGAGTGTAATCGATGAATATTTTGTTGAGTTTGTTCACAGCATGGCAAGAAAGTCTACCAACCCATCAGACTCTGTGGAACAACTACGACACAAGATGTTCTCTCTCTTTGTGTCCGGGGAAAGGCAAGCAAACTTCAGGGCAACCTTTACCCCTTCTAAAAATTATGTTTTCAGTCGCCGTCAATTAACTTCTTTATATTCAAGGGTTGCATCAATAATTGTGAGCATTTTAACTTCAATTACTCATTCAGATGAGTCAGCAGTTCTTCTCCCCAGGGCACCAGGGCAAAGGAGAGATCTCTGGAAAGTGCCAGCACTGTTTGGGGATACACCTGTGAAAAGGGATTTCTTGCCCCTCGGGTTTCAATTCTCTCCCCAACCTGAGCAGGGTCAAAGATGTGATCTCCTGAATTGTTCCATTTCAAATGATACACCCTGGAAAATATTTGAGGGGTGTTGGCATTCATTCCATTTATGTTGTTTAGATGTAGGTGATGTTTGCCCTATTTGCAGGGAAGGAGTTGAAGATGCAATACGATCTTTGTCATCTACAGCAAATAAATCTGTTAAAGTACAAGGGAGTGCAAGTGTAGATGGTTTGGACAATGACAACAGCCGGGGTATTCAGGAAACTGATGACAATGACAGTGAAGTTCTAACTTCTTCAATTGAAGCAAATGTTGATCAAATTCTGCAGAACCTAACCCAACAAGTTATAGCTCTACCAGTTACTACACCACCAGTCCAACCAGCACAGCCATCATCAAGAATCATTACACCATCCTCTCAGCCACTACAATGTCAGTCTCCATCCCAGAGAAGGCCTCCTCACTGTACTACCTGCAGTCATCTTCTACAAGGACATCACAGGGTTGCCATACCTGAATCATCATTAAGTAAGTCTTGTCCTGTTTGCCCTTCTCAGCTCTGTGCTAGAGAAGGGCATTCTATACCATGTGCATGCCATTGGTGCTTAAGGCAATCTCAACCAGTCCCAGTTAATACAGCTGTTTCTTCTGTTTCACAGGGACCTTGTGTTGTGCAGGAGACACACATCAATCAAGATGTAACTGAGTGGCTTATTTCAGTTTCTCAGTCATCAGTTACCTCTAATCAGTTGGGTAGTAATGCATGCACAATTATTGCTGTTTATGGTGCTATTAATTTTCTTTTGCCCTCTACTAACTGGTCATTACCATCGACACAGAATTTACCAGCACAGTTAATTTCTACATTTAAACAACTGATGATACATGGAAACCAGACATACAACTGGCTTGGTAACCAGCAGCCAACATACAGTGCCCCTGAGATCATAAGTCATCCACAGCTGGGCTTTTCAGGGATAGTGAAATGTGGAGATGAATACCAATTTAATAATTTTTCATCCTTTGCAGATGAACTCCTCCATCTTGTGGCAAGACCAGATCATGGCAAGCTTGCTGCAGTATTGATCTTACCACCAGATAAATCAATGCTCTTGCTTATAGATACACATAAACAATCTGCTCTTCTTGAAAGCCATACTCACCTTGGTAGAGGGGGGATTATTGCTGCGGCTGGACCTGGGAAGTTGAAGGAAATGGCTTCATATATTCATTTAATGGCCAGGAGGGACTGGACATGTAACCACACCCCTTTTGATGTTTCTTTTGTTACTTTATTGTAGTGTAGTATTGTTTTCTTTTAAAGGCATATACCACTTCAATTGTATCATCTATACTTAATATAAATGTAGGCTATCTCTGTTTCTCAGTCTTGTTATCTCTGTTTCTCTTTCTCTTTGTTCACCTTTGTATCTCTTTCTCTCTCTCGCTCTTTCTCTCTCTCACACGCACACACCCATTCATTTGTTCATTTATTGCCTTTATATCTGTCTTTCTTATCTTTCACACTTTTTTCCTAACTATTAAAATATCAAATGAAGAATGATCCTCGCAGTTGTGAACGCAATTTATGCAATTGCGAAAAGAAGCCTGAAAAAAATTCAGGACTTCAACGGGGTTTGATCCCGTGACCTTGGGATTACCGGTGCGATGCTCTAACCAACTAAGCTATGAAGCCACTGACGTTGGGAGCAGGTCAATTGTGGGTTCATATGTTCCTGTGAAAGAAATGAGTGTGAATGATATATGAAATGAATCATATATGAACTGCGGAAATGAAATCAAATGAAGAATGATCCTCGCAGTTGTGAACGAAAAGAAGCCTGAAAAAAATTCAGGACTTCAACGGGGTTTGAACCCGTGACCTCGCGATTATCGGTGCGATGCTCTAACCAACTGAGCTAGGTTAGAGCATCGCACTGGCAATCGCGAGGTTACGGGTTCAAACCCTGTTGAAGTCCTGAATTTTTTCAGGCTTCTTTTTGCAATTGCATAAATTGCGTCCACAACTGCGAGGATCATTCTTCATTTGATTTCATTTCCCCAGTTCATATATGATTCATTTCATATATCATTCACACTATTAAAATATCCTTGTCTAACAGCTACAATGATTGTTCCTTGATTTTATTATTTTTCAGTACGTCAAACAAATTTACCAAGTAAGTTTTATTTCAGTTTCATTGTTTTAGCCAAGAGCATTAAGGTCCACATTGTGCAAGGGGCTGTACCACTCCTGTCAAAAATATTATAAAACCATTGTTCATTGTGTATAAATATTGTTGTTGTTGTTGTTGTTTTATTACATAAATTTGAAATTTTGTACATTCTTGAATTTCTACACCAGTGCAGGGAGACAGGATCAGTGTGGAGAAAAGTTCCCTTTGTGTACTTTTTTAAATGGTCCAAAGTGCTGCATGCAGCAAACCTCTTTCTTTCCTTTTCATCAATCACAATCAGAGTCAGAAGTGGTGACTGTAACCCAGATTAGCTCCTCCCCTTAATTTGAAATCATTAGTATGCTTCCTACATATTATTTTGTATATCAGTATTTGAAATAAAATAGTACTGTAGTTGTTGGTGTTGCTTTCTGGTTGCCTTGTTTTATTTAATGTTAGTTATAGTGATATACTCTATTATTTACAATAATTATTGTAATTATCATTTTTATTTTGTTGTCTTCCTACATACCGGTATTATTAGTATCAAAGATTCTAGGCTCTTAATGTTAATGACAAGTTTTCTACCATTTTACAAGGTTACAGGACAGGAAACAAACATTTCTGGGGCTAGTAGGAAAATAACTTATGTTTTGGTTAATAGCATACAGCAAGTAAAGAGTGGTTGTCCAATTTGCCATGTCCTAGGGTATATGCCAGGTTAGGGGATAGTACAAGGTAATAGTATAGTTACATGTACGCCATGTTTTGTTTATTGTGCATACACATGCATAGAGATCCTCAGTAAGAGGCAACAAGTAGACTGGGCCGCGGATTGTTCAATAATTAATACATAAACAAATGATTGCACTTTGAAAATTCAGAATTCTGTAAATACATAGGGAGCTGTTATAGCTTGTCTATATTATGTTATGTAGAAAGAAGAAAAAAGATTGCAATTTGAAAAATAGTGCTGCTTTGTAAATCGATAAGTTTAACATACAGTTATTGTAAATGTGTAAGGCATGTATATATATCTTGGTAAGCTCTATAACTGTTGGTTGCACGATGGAGTTTTAACATTAATGCAGACAAACTATGCAGACAAACAGACTTACTTTCAAAGAATTATTGTACAAACGAGCCAGGGTGCTGTACACATAACGTTGATCGCTTTTAGATTAATAAATGTACTATTAATCAGGGTCATCGTTCATCTTTATTATTATTTTTTCATTCTCACGCATCAGTCATCAAGGTGAA
Source organism: Pachyseris speciosa (assembly GCA_016490735.1). Classification (NCBI taxonomy): domain Eukaryota; kingdom Metazoa; phylum Cnidaria; class Anthozoa; order Scleractinia; family Pachyseridae; genus Pachyseris; species Pachyseris speciosa. Next base: position 9,217 of record JAEMWC010001894.1, on the reverse strand, counting down.
TGTATTTGGTCCACTTACTAGTGACTTACGAAAGAGTGAACTCCTCGTGAGGGCAACACAAGTGTAACTTTGTGACCGGCTTTCGTTACTGGTTTTCGCACGCCTTGCCACTTAAATCTTCAATGTTTTTGGCCTGTTCAATTCTTCAATGACTTTTCTCTTATCGACTTAAAGCGATCCCCGTACCACAAACTGTTAATGGACATTTTGGCAAGGAATTGCCAGAATGACGAGAAAATTTTCTGTCTTGTTCGTAAAATTATTTATAAGTACATCATTTCAAAAACGTTTTCAGTCGCAATTCAAAGCAGTGCACTACAATAATACTTCATATCAAAGGAAATTTCATATTAGTACAGAACTGAAAATTTAAGACCTTAAATATGACCACAAAGTAAACTAATCCGCAAAAACTGGAGGTACTACCGAGACGCCAATTTGCTAGTTATTACGTTGACAGGACACGACGTTTTGGTCTCTCTGCAGTGCCGTGCCACTTTAATATGTAGGTTTCCTCCAAAAGCCGCTTCCTGGGTAAATGAACCACTACTAGAAAAAGGGATTTCCTGTACCACAACCTACGACAAAAGTCTCGGATACTTGAAGCAAATTTTCTTTGTAGTGCCCGTTTCCCCTTCTGTTTCGCATCGAGTCTTGTCACCGCTTGCGTTTGGGATAAACAATTTAATTTTTTCATCGAAACTACCTTCAAAATTTTGTTAAAACGACTTCCTCACTTTTAACCTTGCATTTATTTGATGGATTTTTAAGGGATATCAGACATCTTTTACGTCAAATAAGCTATCATTTAAGTGTTATCAGTTGCATGCTAATTTTGAATTTCCCCTGTCGATGAATTAGTTCTTGTTTCCGTTTTACGCTCAAAAAATCGTTTAATGCGACAAAAGACACACATTTTCATTAAACGCTCTACTTACTTTATTGAAAAACAATTCATTCCTGGGTAGAAAACTTTGTTTATAATGAAGACAGTGCCAGGACGGGACATTTTGCTCTGCGTCTCCCACGTTCCGTGGCGCCGAACGCTGTAGGTTTTGACTCAACAGGTTTTACACATTTGTCAATCACTCCCCACGATTTTCTTCCAGTCGAAAAACTTTCCACCATAAAAAATAAGTAGTGACCAATGTATTCACAAAACCAGCCATTTTCATTCAAACCGTGTCATTATCGCATAAACAAACAAGAAAACTGAATGAGAAAAAACAATCATAAACGGTCCACAAAGCTGGCAGTCGCCTTCCCGCGCTTCGAATGAAATTGACAAGATTTCAGTGGATTAACCAATGAAATTCCAGATTGGATTAACCAATCAGACAAAAGTCTCCTTTGTTCGGCCGGCTACGGTCTCACGCAAATCGAGTCGACCCAAATGAAAAAGTGGCCGACCAATTTCTGAATTTTTCCTTCGGTTCTTATTTTGAGTGAGGCGTCTTATACGACCCAGAAATAGAGTATGAAAACGAGCTCTTAGCCTCAATGGATTTGGAAGATGCTTCTGCGAGTAACACCACAAATAACAGCGTGATATTAATATCACGGGTGTTTTCAGAATTAAGCTTACAAGCTGCTGAAATTGTGCGAGTCGCGCAGCGACAAGGGCAATTTCAGCACTCCCTGGAAACACAAGTGATATTAACCCTTAATTTCACGAGGACTCATTCCAATTACGTGTTAAAAACAGAAGGGTAAAATTTTCTCAACAATGCCGAGGCACGTCGAAAAACAGTCAGCCGAGCGAAGTAAAAACACTTTCCTTCGCAAGCCAAACATACAAACAACTCAACTACTTTTTAATTTGCGTCCAAAACGAGTGTAGATGGTTATTATTTACATCCAGTCGAGAGATAAATATGAGTTTCAGTCCTGAACAAAAGTAACAAAGATCAAACCAAATGTTCAAAGCTTCAATTTATTTACCTGCGCTGTAGACTGAGGTTTCCACCACTTGAAAATACACATCCACTTAAAAACAGGCCTCCGTAAACAACAAACCGTTTGTCCCAACGGTTTCTACTGAGTTTGAGTTACTCGTTCCTCTCATTAATGGTAAACTTTCTGTAAACCTTTTTTGGTGAGCTGCAAGATGCCGTGGTAAAGTAAAGCCCTTGAGGCGTTGAATCATTTTCTTCTTCAACCACACAAATCAGCTACGTTGGGCTCCATCGAAGTCGATCCAAGTTTTAAGCTTTTCACGTGAAACCTCTTTTGCTATTCCGTTTATCACTCGGAAATTCATATTCCTGAGTATCTGTTAAATCTAGCTCTTGATCTTTACAGCTTTTTTAGCGAATTTCAGCTGGATTTTACTGAACAATTTGCTTTTCGATCCCGATTTTAGGCCAAAAAACTACTCGCGACTACTCGCACTTTGATGGTTTCTGAACTTTGATGATTTGACATTTTGACAGCTTTGGTCTGTTTCAACCAATAAAATGTTTTGAATCATTCTAACAAGGATTGTGATTGGTCTGTTTTAGCGTACCTTATCAGAGTACAGATGTACGGAGGATGTACGGCTGACGCCACTCGTACGATTTGGAAAATAAAGTTTTCCGAAAATTTTAGCCGAATGCGTGAGGAAATTAAGAAATTCTTTATTATAAAACAAATAAAGAAGCCTCGCCTTTGATCTGTTCTGTTGTAAAGCACTTAGGAAGCGGATAGAGCACTCAAGAAGTAGGGAAAACACTCGACTACGTCTCGTGTTTCCCCTACACTTCTTTCGTGTTCTATCCGCTTCCTGCGTGCTTTACAACAGAACAGATCACAGGCGAGGCTTCTTTATTTGTTAATTATTAACCAATGAAAAGGTGATTCGTTACTGAACAAAGAATTTCGGCTTGCGGTTTTCAAAGCCAATCAAATGCAATCGTAAATTTAACCCTTTGACTCCTACACCGGCCAAAACCGGCCGTTCAGAACAACGTCCCTTGTACCACTTGTGACGTCATCGGTTTTGACGCTCGCAGACAGCTTTACCATGTAACATATGTAGGGAGAAGAGATATTTTAAACCATACCCAAATGAGCATGATTCCGTAAAACTTTGAGTGTAAATCTTGTTCCACTACCCACCTGCACTTCCCACCATCTAATCCTACGATCCTAAAAGTTTTCCCCAAATCTTTTCCCACCGAAACGAAGCCCAGAAAATGCCCAGCAAGAGAGAAAGAAAGTGAGGCAAGAAAAGCAAAAGAAAAGGGGAGGAGAGGAAGCGAAAGGTAGAAGGCGAGGGAACGGTGAAACGGCATGGTAGACTTCACAGGATATTCCACGACCCTTGCCACTACCGACAATGAAAAATTTCCCATGTGCAGCAGCACCACAAGCATCCCTTCTTGGTTCTTGAAGATCAGCAATTGTGTCCCATGTGTTTGCACTGAGGTCATACCTGTCAGCATCTGTCAGTGTCTTGTAGTGCCCAATGTCATATGTCTAATAATTGTACCACTAAGAAAATAAACAAAATCGCCTTCTGCAATAACACAAATTCCATTCCTTAATCCCATATCATGCGACGATATATATTCCCACGAGTTTAATTCTGGGGTGTATCTAACAATGTAGGAGAGAATGCCACTTGAGTACAAACAACTGTCACGTAACAAGGCATAGATTTCATTTTCACTTCTGACAAATACATTAAGAAATATCCTTTGATCTTCATTTGGAAGTGGTGCCCAATAATTTGGGAAAGAATCATAGCTTAACATGTTTTTTTCATATTGAGATATGAAATATAATTGACCGTGGCAAGAGACGGCATTGCTAGTGTCATAACAGTAGTTCGTCTCATAGTCCTTCCCGCATTTATACTAGACGGATGATCCGCTGGACGGATGATCCGCTCTGACGGATGATCCGTCTCTAGTATAAATCGGGCCATTAATACCGTCATTTGATAGCCACTTTTTAACTTCCTTGTACGACAGATTCAAAAACCCAGCTGTTTTCACCACGCCGATGAAATCTGAAAGAATATAGTTTTTGGATTTAGAAAGGAGCTTTTCGCACTGATATTTTTCCGCAAAGTAGTAAGTTGAAAAAGAATTGGAGGCATTTAAATTCTCTGACAAAACGTTCCCAGCAACAGTTTTCATATTCGGAAGAACCAAATAGTCCGCCATAGTGATCAACTCTTGGGCATTCTGAGTCGATATCTGCACGCTACCAGTGTAAATAAACTCCAATACATCTCTCTCATAACAGGTTCAGATACCATTTCCACTAGAATTACGCCCTCATTAGACTCCCTCATGGCGCTGTTGAGCAATGTCGAAAGGATGATCGGCTTTTTCTGGTGTAATTAAGACCTGCTTCGGACTCGGAATGTCTCGACATGTTTGAGCTCGGTCTTCCATTGAAATGAGGTTTAGATTTAAAGGCTAATTGTACCAAAATTGTACCTGTTTTGACCTGGACTGCAAAACAATTAGCCTCCTTCGCAGCCATTGTTTGTGTCGGTCCTATTCTCACTCCTAGGTAAGGGACAAACCATTAGAAATAACCGGAGGGGGGGGGGGTGACATTTCCCCCAAAAAAATTCCTGCAAAGGAAACTTGTCAAAAAGAAAAAATCCTGCGAGCGGTGATACGGAAAAAAAATTCTTGCACAGGAAGCGAGATGCATAGCACTTAAGGTTATTAAAAGTATGGGATAAGGGGGAAAAGGTAACATAAAACAATGCCTAAAGAGAATTGAAATTCTTAATTTGTCCTTCAGTACTTTTATTTGAAAACAATTGTTTGATATTACTTCATACAACAAAACATAAATAGTATAAATGGCTTGCTTTTTACACAATCATCATTACCACTGTTCGTATATACCACACAAGTGAATAGTGCTTTTTGCACGCTCTGATTGGTTAACTCGGAGGTGATTAGCAAGTACTATTCACCTCCGAGCAGCCGGAGCGCGAGATTTTAAAATTTCCGGCCGCTTGTCGGTATAATGTTAGACATAAAGTAATGTTTTGGTCCGCTAATTATTAAGCTTGTATGGTATATACTAAAACAATTATTCACCTCTGTGTCGGTGAAATTGGTGGATATGCTTGTGTGGCATATACTAAACTCTAATATAATTTTGTTTTATATGGAACTTTAACAACCATCAAAACAACAAAATGTATTGGATGCATTGAAGTGTTTCTAAATATTTGAATAATAACAATCTATATTATGACTCAACAGTGTAATGGAAATTCCCAACAATAAATAACTGACAGTGTAATTTTGGTTTTAATATGAAATAGTAACAGTACTCAAAATAACAAAATTTACTGGATCAATTGAATTGCTACTGCTTTTTATTACGAACTATTGATATTCTGGCTCAGTTGTGAAATGTAAATTTCCACCAATAAAAACAGTATATTGTGAGACGCGAGTGAACACGGCGAAAGTAAAGTTTTGGAGAAACCGTTTACAAGTATCAAGAAAAAGAAGGAAAAAAGAGCGGAGTTGTTGACTGTGAAAATGCCTAAACTATGTAACAGTTACAATCTGCTACGGGAAGCGTGCTACAAGGCAAGTTTGCCGAATATATATATATATATATCAAATGAAGAATGATCCTCGCAGTTGTGAACGCAATTTATGCAATTGCGAAAAGAAGCCTGAAAAAAAAACCAGGACTTCAACTGGGTTCGAACCCGTGACCTCGCGATTACCGGTGCGATGCTCTAACCAACTGAGCTATGAAGCCACTGACGCTGGGAGCAGGTCAATTGTGGGTTCATATGTTCCCGTGAAAGAAATGAGTGTGGATGATATATGAAATGAATCATATATGAACTGCGGAAATGAAATCAAATGAAGAATGATCCTCGCAGTTGTGAACGCAATTTATGCAATTGCTCAGTTGGTTAGAGCATCGCACCGGTAATCGCGAGGTCACGGGTTCGAACCCAGTTGAAGTCCTGGTTTTTTTTTTTTCAGGCTTCTTTTCGCAATTGCATAAATTGCGTTCACAACTGCGAGGATCATTCTTCATTTGATTTCATTTCCGAAGTTCATATATGATTCATTTCATATATCATCCACACTCATTTCTTTCACGGGAACATATGAACCCACAATTGACCTGCTCCCAGCGTCAGTGGCTGCATAGCTCAGTTGGTTAGAGCATCGCACCGGTAATCGCGAGGTCACGGGTTCGAACCCAGTTGAAGTCCTGGGTTTTTTCAGGCTTCTTTTCGCAATTGCATAAATTGCGTTCACAACTGCGAGGATCATTCTTCATTTGATTTCATTTCCGCAGTTCATATATATATATATATATATATATATATATATATATATATATATATATATATATATATATATATATACACATATTCTAACTAGTTCTAACTAAAAACCACACTGGTTATATATATATATATATATATATAATAGTATTATATATATATATATATATATATAATATTCTTGTGTAAGGATTTCCAGACTTCAGAAGTGATTCATAATCGCTTTTTATTATATATATATATATATATATATATATATATATATATATATATATTCTTGTGTAAAGATTTCCAGACTTCAGAAGTGATTCATAATCGCTTTATTGCAACAGCTCACTCGTATATGATACGTGATTCTCATAGACATTATATTATGATATCAATCTTACGTAAATGGTAGAGCTGTTGCAATAAAGCGACTATGAATCACTTCTGAAGTCTGGAAATCTTTACACAAGAATATTTACAGCTCCTGAAAAGTTGAGCGCTCCACGAAAATCATTCTTCAAACATTGACTGACCTGTTATGTATAAAGAAACTGTAAACTTCTGTGTCGAATGATGATACTAAAAACAATGAAAACCCAAAGTCTTTTGTTGCTTTGCTTTTGCGCTACGCGTTTCACCGCTGTTGCGGCTCTTCAGGCATAGCAAATTTCTGCAACCAGGATCACGTCACTACTCCCCGGTTGATCGGCGATGCACGGCCAAATCCCCCTGGAAATTAATTAAGTACAGTAAGGTAGGGAGGGGATATATTAACAACTGACTGCCTTAATTACTTAGGATCACCAGCCTATTCCCGTTTGGATGGCGATTCATTAGGGATTTCTGTCAAATACAAAGAGACAAGGTTAATTTGAGAACAGAAATCAACACAACTAAGTAATTAAGTGAAAATGTGGCTCAGCCAGGAATCGAACCTGGGTCTCCAGATTACCAGTCGGATGCCTTAACCACTAGGCCACTGAACCAACCACACTGGGGACACATATTTTACTGTAACAACACATACACAGTGTGGCAGTCAGTTGCTGATATATCCCCTCCCTATCTTACTGTACTTAATTTCCAGGGGGATTTGGTCGTGCATCGCCGATCGACAGGGGAGTAGTGACGTGATCCTGGTTGCAGAAAATGTGTGAAATTGTCTCCTCTGACCTTACCATCAGAATGCCACACTGTGTATGTGTTGTACAGTAAAAATTTGTGTCCCCGCTATGTCCATCACTCCAAAAGTGTTTATACAGTAGGTCGTCATTCTCCCGCTGTGCCTCATTCAATCTTCTATGGCGTCTTATTCTGGATTTTGGTTGTTAGGGATTTATGTTAGGGTGATCAACAAGTCAGGTGTATTGGAGACGGATGTATTTGTTAAACCAACGGACAGTCACCAATATTTACATTACAGTTCCTGTCATCCGGGTACCTGTAACAAGAGCATACCGTATGCTCAAGCGATGCGATTGCGTAGGATTTGTTCCAAGAATGACGACCTACTGTATAAACACTTTTGGAGTGATGCTGCGGTTTGGATGATATGAACATTCAGTTGATAGACAGGGTCAATGGGGAGAGGAGCTGAGGGATAAGGAGGGCCAATGGGCCTATAAGCTTAATACTTTGAGTCCTTATGGTCTTAATGACAATGACTTTTTCTTCGGTCAGAACAAGCGTTCCAGACGCACGTAATTTGTTGATGGTTTATAATGGCATTATGCGCGCGGGGAGGAGATCGTTTGTTGATGCGCGCGCGCGAGGCTGTTTAAGTTTACACTTTTAAAAGTAGTATGACGCGTGCGGTTGTAACTGTAATTTTACCCTGATGAAGACCACTTTATGTGGTCGAAATATAGGTGTGGAACAAAACATGTGGGTTATCTTCATTTGTGATAGTGTATGGTTTCTTCATGAAGATTAACTGTTTGTGACTGATGCTTGTGAAGAGTTATTAATTGTTTGCATCGATGGAAAACAGGGAATCATACTACTTTTTCAAGTTGTTGAATTTGTGTAAAAGGCGTTTGAGTACGACCACCACACTCGATTTTTGAACGCCTGTAAAGAAGAGGACGTTGTAGCGAAAGGACTTTGTCTGAAGAAGAAAGCCAATATTGAAGTTGTTACTGTGGATTTTGATGAGGAGTGGAGATTGGTTTTGATGGATGCTTCGAGGAAATTGCAGGATTTGTTAGTGTGACAAACGGGACATGTAGAGCGACGATTAACGGAAGATATTTTGGACACTAAACGTCAGATTAAGGAGCGTTTCGGAGAATCGACCTTGGATAACATGGTAAGAAAAATATCTGCTATTTGTGAGAAATTTAATCAAGTACTTCTAGAAAGGAGAAGGAAGAAATCGGGTGAATTACTGACTAGTAGTGCTTTGGTTGGAATGGGGAAACGGATGTTGAGGGGGATGGGAGCTGAGTGCCATCAGTGTAGAGAGTGGGGATCGAATGGTGAGTGGTCCCTCAAGGGAGGAAATCGAGAATTTTGTATCTACAATTAGGCAGGGTGTAGGGATGGGGGATGTTGACGATATTGATAGGGGATAGAGGTGGAAGACTTGATGCCAGAAGAGAATTTAGCTGGTGTGAATCCTCTACCAGTGGACTGTCCACTATTACTAGTGGATTTGAGGGAAATCAGCAGTGACATAAACAGTGTATTGGAGGCAATGCACGGGGAGGCGGAAGATAGTCTGCGGAATGAATTACAGGATAATGTGGTTAGGACAGTGGGGGAAACCTCAGCAGGTAGTAATATGGGAGTTGAAAGAGAACGTAACGAGTTACGGCAAGGCGGTTTGGAATGAGTGCGGATGCAGGGCTAGATACTGGCAATCATACTGTTGTCAATCTTTCGAAGAGACTACTTACGGAAGCGGAAATATCTCTTTTGTCTAAGGGATTGAAATTTTGCCCTATACCGGAA